>JASANN010000517.1:888689-953196 GCA_031762395.1 Calameuta pygmaea | reverse complement strand
ATGACTACTCGAATGAATATGCTCGACCCGACCAAAGGTATAGAACAAGCAAGACAAGCACAATGGAAAGTGAGAGGTGACAGAGTAAAACGAGAAAGCAGAAAGGAAGATAGAAATAAAGAAGTCAAGAAGTAGAAAAGTAAGGAATAGAGTTATAAAGGTAGAGAAGAAATAAGGAAATCGATAAATCAGAAAGTAAAGAAGAAATAAATATAAAAATAGAAGAAGGTAGAACATAGATATGAGGGATGCTTCCAATAGATCAGTATAGGAGACTGGCTTGAGGAAGAATGGCCGCTCCAAGTCCGGGCACTGCCTTAAGCGCTCCCACCCCCGGTCTTCGCCTGCTCCCACTATGCGCGTGCTCCCACTCGCCGTGCCCTGAGGGACGCATTCGCGCGCACACAATTTGGAGAACTTCCAGTACTTTTAAATATGCTTGGCCAGAATTTCCGATTTCTAAAAGTGTTAATATTTTACTCTATTGATTTAATTAATTATTTTAATGTTCCAAACACCTAATTTATTAATATTTCAATTTGAACGTAATTTATTTTCGATATTCTACAATTTCAATTCAATTTTTATCTACTCCGTATATTCTGCGAGATTTTGACTTAGCCTCAATTTTATATTTTGAATAAATTTTGAAAGTAAATCAAGATCCAATAACATTTAGTAGTATTTAAAAAATAAATATATGAAAAATACTTTCTTAAAAATGTCTCAACAATAGGCGTTTTCAATAGTTCTTGAGAAGTTCTATAATTCCCGGTCTCGTTCTAAGGGTTGCTTTGGGAACCAGCGGTGAGGAGCGGAGAACCTCTGCCCGCCCAAGCTACACTTTCGTGTTCACGTTTCGCACGGCTACGACGGAATTCGCATTGTCGACGGAGGCGATGATCACAAAATACTACTTCTAAACTCGTCGCTAGATTTTGCGCCATGGTTTTGGTATCGCCTTAAATCGTAGCATTGTGTACCTCCCTACTCATCTCTGGCTGAAATAAGACTTGGGCCATGAAAATTGGTTCATTGGCAATCTCTGGCAATCTACCTACTCATCTGTGTCGGCACAGACAGCGTGGTTGATAAATTCGAAATTATAATGACTTAAAAATAGAAAGCGCGAGTATCAAATACAGACTCACAAATTGTGATGATAATACTCGTGTAAAGATTAGATTATTATGAGAGGTATACCCGCGGTACTAAGGACACTTGGTGCGTTTCTCTACGAGTATGCTCGTAGTTTGTCTTATATCGTCACCGCGATCCTGGTCCTCTGTTACTGTTTGCATCCAGCAAGGTTTGCACCGCATTATGCCTTCGTCAAGACAGAAGACATCTACGGCGAAATGGAGAGGTCATATCCTTCTAGGGACAATTCTTGCTCTGTTTCTGTGAGCGGACGGCGCTTTTCAGAATTGTTATATCCCGATGAACATCCCCGTGAGGATCCAGTAGCTTTGGCACGTCGTCTTGGTATCCTACCAGGAGGACAATGGAAGCCACTGAACTGTCATCCACTGTTCAACGTTGCTATCATCTTGCCATACCGCAACCGTCAAAAACAATTGACCATATTCATGAACTATATACATCCATTTCTTCAAGCACAAAATCTGGATTACAGGATATTTGTTATTGAACAAAGTCCCATGCGTGAATTCAACCGAGCAAAACTGTTTAATGTTGGCTATGCAGAGGCTACTAAGATCAATGACTTCCACTGCTTCATTTTCCAGGACATTGATCTGATTCCACAAAATCCAGACAACCTTTACGCTTGTACCAAGATGCCACGTCATATGAGCTCTAGCATTAACACCTTCAGGTACAATTTACCATATGTTGGTTTATTCGGTGGGGCTGTTGCTCTAACAAGGAAACAGTTTGAGAGAGTCAATGGATTCTCAAATGTTTTCTATGGGTGGGGTGGCGAGGATGATGACTTTCAGAGTCGATTGCAAACTAGAGGTTTCAAGGTATACATTTTTTAATTTTATTAATCGAAAGAATTTCTGTTAGATATTACATCCTCTTTGCAGGTAACTCGGTTTGGACCAGACATAGCACAGTATTACATGTTGAATCATAAGAAAGAGCCTCCAAGTAGTGCAAGATTTGCCAACCTGGAAAGTGGAGCCAAAAGATATGACACAGATGGAATTAGTAATTTGGAATATCGTGTATTGAGTCACCAATTACGTCCTCTTTACTCTTGGATATTAGCTGATGTTTGAATCTCGTATTCGTGCTTCTAAACATCTGGAACTTTTTTAATACCAACTGATATTCTGCCTTGCTGTAGTATTATTACAGGCAGCTATAAGTAATCCATATCGTTACTCAAAAAAAAGGGGAAATGACAATGACTTCACAATACTTGAGAACATGTTCCTCCAAAGATAGCTCATTGGCTGTTCGTAAAAGAGTAAGCTTAATTATAAGCCAAAGGAAAAATAATACTTAATGGTAATGCCATTTATGAAAAGACTTTTTGACATTGAGAGAAGTTTCTGTTGCCACATCATTAGAGGCAAAAATATTAGAGAATCTCATTTCAGATCTATGATTATTGTAATGCTATTATGTTTAAGAAATGTCCTGTGACTGCATAAAAAACACAAATTTGTTGCAATTACAAAAATATCTACACCAGAAGCTACAGTTATACTTGAATCTTTTGCAACATCTATCAGGTGTTAAAAAAAGCAATTTTTTTAAATGGTTGATAAATCTCTAAGTGATCTTGTTATTGCCACTACTCTATATATCAAAATGTATGTTGCAAGATGTTCACTACTTTTTCGGTTGATACCTTTAACTCATGTTAGCTTAGAAAATGTATATCTTTAAGTAACAGGACCAGAAATTTATCCTGAAACACTGCACATCATTATCAATTCGAATAAGTAGCTCAATGTATCTCAATAGTATGTTTTTATCATTAATCGTTTTACAAGAATACATGAAACACATTTGTAGTATACGCGAATCTGCTATACATAATTAGAATATTATTTATAACTCGGCACTAACTTTAAGAATGGATCTCTGTAGTTAGTAATGTTTATAAGACTTTCCATATCAGATACACGTGCAAAAGACGTCCAATATAGTTGTCATTGGAATGATACGTCATGGAATGCAAAAGTAAATACAAATTTAGTCCTTTGCATTTAAAGAAAATGCTTATAAATCACTATGATATACACCAATATTTTACCTCACTGGTAATAGATGACAAATAATTACATATAAATATGTATGGCATAAGAAAACAATGGTAGTCCTTTTTTACAAGCAATGTGCCACGTGTATATTTATTATGTATACTGTTAGAGTACATGAATCTCACAAGATGAATTAAAAAAATAATATTAAATTGTAAGAATGGTTGTGGAGATGCATGTATGTATGTATAGCCGATATTATTAAATGTACCTCAAAATACCGCAAAAAACATCAATGAAAAAAAAAAAGGAATACAACTGTGTAGCATCAGATATAATTACATCATAAAGAAATTCAGAAATTCATCAGATAATTCAATGTGATTTTTCGTACACAATAAATACAAGTCATATTAAAGGATAAATTCATATGCAGATGCTCCTTATAACGCGATTCTGCTACCTTCGATAGAAACTGTAATGAATGTGATTGAAAATTGGGTTCGAGCGTTGACGAGTGATCTAGAATTTCGACAAATGCGTGAAATGCTATTTACACTATCGATTTAATATGCTGCATTCCTTTTCACAAATTAATTTTTCATCACCTCGACGACGATGATGCTATAAGAAAATATTTTTACACTTTATAATGTTAATTAACGACATGATCATTGCGTTCCGCCATATGTCGTACAACATTGATAAGAACCGATTTTATCATCATGATTGAAATTATGTCTTGTCTGAACGTTGCTATCTTAGCGCACTGTAAATCCAGTAGAAAATAGTCGAATCATCAAATATTCTTCCCTTCCTTCTTCGAGTATTTCAATTCTTGCGCAGGAACAAGATCAGTAGGCGTTACGGACCGTTGCGTGAGTAATTTGTTAACCCTTTGAGTGTATGAACGCATATGTGTCCGACAAGCATTTAAATTTGAAGAGCTCCGCACTCAAAGGGTTAAATTGGTGAAATCTGATTCGCGGTAAAAATTAAAAATGTATCTCAAAGGACTGTATTATGAAGCGAAAAGAGTTTTAAACATTGCGAGGATAAGTTTTGATACTGTTGACGATACCGTGCGTATTGCTGACATCGGTTCGATGTCTGACGTAAGATATAAAACAATGGGGAGCATTGACGTCATTCCTCGCAGACTGTGCCTGACGTAAAGTGCATAAAGAGAATTAAAAAAATCTGTATTCTCGTTAAAGCAATAAAACTGTATCTGCATGGAATTGTAAGTAGGTATTCTAAATTGATTGGCTACGACCTTCTTCGTACCAACAAATCGTGGCTACTCGGGAGGCTTATATACCTACAGACCTGGTCACATATATATATATGTATATATATATACCTATGCGACCTTTGATTACAAATTACATGTTTACATATAAAACTTGTCATATTCATACTTAGCATATTTTACGTATCATTCAGTTCCTGGTAGCGCGCATACATCATCTTCTTCACACAGTCTTTATACGTGTCTCCGGGTAGTGCGCTATAAGACGCAGATTTCGCACCGAGTCCAGCTGTAGGAACCCGCCTTTCCGCCTCAATGATACTCGTCCTGCCTTGATTCGATTTTCCTAAGCCCATTCCTTCGCTCCAGCCCATTTTTTGCAGGAGTTTGTTGCCAACGTTGTCAGACCCGATGCCGGCCCTGGTTGGTTCCTCGTATGAGACGGATATATCCTCGACCCTTGTTTTTAAATATTTTTCTTTTAATTTGTTAGGTTGAGGTGGTTCAGGCTCACCATACTTGGCACGACGTTCCTTCGCACGGTCTCTGTACTTGTTGTTCCTCTGCTGAGGATCGTTAGGATCCAATCCTCGCACTTGGTACCAATTCTCCAAATTCTGCTTGTGTAGATCCGAAAGCTGCTGGTGCCGTAGCAGTGCTTCCTTGCTGGGAAACTGCCGTTTACATAGTAAGCATGCTAGTTTACTCCAGTCTGTATGTTGTCTGTCTTCTTGCTGAACATCCTCAATTTCCTCGTCGGTGTCGCTACCACCACCGTATGCTGCTACCAAGCCATTACTTCCGCTTGGGTCCTCATCCTCGTGATAAACGTTGGCTAGATTTTTCTTTTCCAATATGGCGTATCCTGCGTCGGCAGCGCCACTTCCGCTTCCTTGATGACCGTCGACACCCGCAAACTCAGAGTTCCAGTTGCTCTTTGCATTCTCTTTTTTCTGATTCAATGTCTTAGCCCATCGTTCCATGTCCTTGGCTATTTTCTTAGCTACCTTTACCTTATCCTGCTTGCTATCTTTCTTCTTGCTCTCATCTTCTTTCAACGGATCTAGAGCAACGTTACTCGACGAAGAGGAAGATGGATTTTGACGATTAGCAGATTGTTGGCAACTGTCGATACTCGCAGTGGCAGTAACTGTAGTGGAATTACCAGCAGTCCCTGGGGGTTGCGTTGCATTGGGACTAGTCTGTAAGAGAATCGTAGTGATTGTCAGAATAGTATGTATAATAGGATTATTATTTTTTAATATAGATACTACCTTGGCTGGTTGATAGGATAAAGATTCTGAGTCCCAGTACAGGAACTGCTGTGTGTGACTGTTGTAATAATATTGTGAGTTCGGATCATAATATAATCCAGTACTAGGATCATAGTAGTAACCCGATGACTCGTCATAGTGATAGGTGCTGACATCAGGCACAGCTGAAAAACATAAATAGCCATTAAGAGCCCACGCAAAGTGTACCAAGACTTTTGCAAAAGGACCATATGAATCTCAGTGATGGAACTTACAATATACTTTGCCATCATTGGCATGTGCCGGGACTCTTCCACTGGCCAAAGTGGTGCTGGTTGGTGCCGTAGGGGTTGGCCTACCTTTCATTTCCTCAGCATCGCCAAGCTTTCTCGAAGCTTGCAGCTGCTGTATAGCAGACTGCGCTACAGCTGCAGCTGCATTCACTCTATCCGTTTGATTTAAGGACGGCAGGGTGATAGCAGAGCCCTGCATTATTTGATTCTGGTAGTATTGCGTGTAATACTGAAGATAGTGAGCCTTTTGCGCAGGCGTTTTCGCGTACATATTTGCGCTATATTCAGCCAATTGCGCCACGTCGTCCAGCGTATACCGCTGAGGTTGATTCTCGTTTGACTTCCACGTGCCAGTGTTGTTAACTTGGTGAAGCTTACAATAGGTTATCTCGACTTTTCGGCCATCGACGATTAAGCCCTGCTTGGTCAGAGCTGTGTGCAAGTACATCGCGTCCACTACATTACCCATCTCCAAGTAGCAAACTCCACGTGACGTGTTGGTCAGGGTGTCTCTTCCTATGCGTATACTGCGTATTGGCATTGACGACAGGTTCTTCATCGCCTGAAGTACAGAGTCCTCTGTAGTTAAAACGTCAAGTCCTCTTAGAAGGACTGTATTCGTTGGATGAGGGCTGATCTCGTCACTTCCCTCACCGCCCTCTTCACTTTCAGCTCGCGATGCTGAACACTTGAAGCAGGTTTCTCGTCTTTTGAAATTATGAGCTCCGCACTGTTATAAAATTGAAGGAAAGATCGTTATCGAGGTAAATCTTTTGAAGATTATACGTTATGAAATAAAAATTGAATATTATAAACTGGAAAGTATGTAATTACCTTGACACAGTGCCAGTCTTGTGTGTTTTTTGCCGGTGGCTTATCCACATGACAATCCTTTGGTATACTGTACTGCATGAGGGCACGATATTGGTCCTGTAGCATCAGTACGCCCTGAAACAGAGAATTTCAGTGTTATCCCGTCCAGTATCTTCCTTAAGCCTCCGTTCGTCCCTTAAACTTGCTTCTTGCTGACGAAATTATATTTACTACTTCATAGCTTTCTGTCTCGAGCGAACGATAATGGAAGTGTCGTGGTTTTTAAATTCTGGGCCATTTTGCATGACACGTGGGCGGACTTTCACTTGTGTCAGTTTCAGTCTTATGTAATATGTATGGATAAAAAAAAATTGCATTTTTACGGTAGTCACGTGTACAAATTACCGAGCCTCCTTGGAAACATTTTTAAGACAATTCTGCGAGTTTCGTGTGACACCGTACAAGTGTATGTGGACTCCGCGCGAATTTTAAATAGTGAACGACAATCGGTTATATAAAAATAAAGAGTCTTCATGACAATCCGAGAAAATAATATAAAATAAAAAACGCGATACTATACCAATCAACGTAAACATCGATTAAAAATTGTTTCCGACTTCTTCTGTATCAAGACAACGTAATAAAAACACTAATCTACAATTTATTCGCATTTTAATACAATTCCCGAGAAATCCACTAATCACAAAAGTTACACGTTATTATGTGCGGATCAGAGTTCTAGCGCAAAAGGTCACTCTCTGGTTTGACTAGTGAGGTCATTAGCCCAGCTAATAACGAACGGATTTGAAAAAAAAATACTTTATCAGTTCCGACAATGTATGATAAAGAAAAGGCGTACAAGAACTCGCGGCGTCAAGAGAAAAAAACGGTGTAATGATAAAAAAAAAGATAGAATATAGAAAGAAAGAAAGAAATAAAAAGAGAGTGAGCGAGAGTAGAAAAAGAGAAAAAAGAGAGCGAGCGGACGAGATAAGAATAATCTGTAGGGTGTGTGATAGTGAAGGTCAGGTGGGTGACGGGGGGGTTGATTTACGGGTTGTGGTTCCTAGATAAATAAATAATTAGGTATGGTAGATTGAAGTAGCCTTTGATAGGTGCAGAGCCATGGCCATGGAGCGGCCAGTGGGCTGCGTTACCGTGCCCTTGCCGCCACGGGGCGTCGGTGGCACGCAAGCAACACATCGGTTGGGATCTGGACTGAACTTCTTTCTACCTGTTTCATCTCCATCCACCGTGCGGCCTCCTGAGTCGCGTTAAACTCGACGAATGCAAAACCTCGCGAAGCACCTATACAGAGCAAATACACACAGATCCAAAGTTAATCCACGTTTTGCCTGGGGGTATCTCTACTCTGAGAGAGGGCAGGCAATCACAGCACCAACCATTGACAGACTGAGTTCCGAACGAAGCAATTCCTTCGTTTCGGCGCTTGATTTTCATTTCCGTTTACCTAAAGCTCAGCATAACTAAATACTAGTCCTGAGAGACAGAACTACGTGTACAGAGTCTCTTGCTGTTTCTCTTTTAGTTGTTGGAACTCTCTGTACGACTCGTTCTTGAGAACAGTTCAAGATTATCGCCTCGATTAAGGAATTAATAGAGGAATATATATGTATATATGGTACCTTGAAATTTATTCCTTATCACGGTAAACGTACTTGAACTGTTCGTAGGAGTTCGTACAGATCTTAGTATCTTTTTGTTAGTATTATCACCACCGAAGCTTTGCTTTTTTTTTTTTTAATTTGCTTTAACTTTTTCGCTTCATTCTTTCGTGGTTATGACTACCTGAGTCACGGGATCGTGAGACCAAGTCGAATAGTAGAAATCAAAAGCGGAAAGCACCGGAGGGATACGATTTTTGTTATCTCTGTGTCGATGTTGCTTTTAAAATTGTTATATCTGAATACATGCTTGCTGCGTGACAAATTTATTCTTGCATCTTCTGATATTAATCCTGAAGCCGTATTCGGTTACTGCCCAGTATGAGTATGGAGGTGGATCAATAGTGCATTGCTTTTGTATTTAATATTTATATAATTATAAATTAGATACTTTATTATGTGGATAAATCGCGGGTGAAGTTTGAAAACACGTAACCTGTTGTGTTACGAAATTCTTTGAGTGAATGTTTTCTTCTTCGTGTATCATGATGATGGTATTTTCCTAATGCTCGTAAACTTACCTTTAATAATGATATTATACTTTATTTTTTAATGATTACTATATGATCCTCCTCATATTAACTAAAAAATATTTGGCTCCTAGACTGACAATAAGAATACGAAATCGACACGAAGTTCTCCGGTGCACAAATCCGATGAGATAGTTGCAGAGTCAACGAACAGCATAGTCGGTGGGTGAAGATATAAAATAAAAATGAATTTTCTAGTTCTTTAGGCTGGAGATAGTTACCTGTGTCTTTCTTTCGAATCAGCCTGATGTCCTTTGGCATGAGACCACAGTTGAGGATGTCTTGCCGCACCTGTGATAGACACATCAGAATGATAATAGTGACTCATGTGAGCAATTAGAAACTCACGCATGGTCATTTTATCTTGGACCACTAAGTTGACAACCTACGTCATTTTCAGTGATATGCTGGGCGAGCCCACGAATCATTATGGTGTTGTTCGGAGACTGAGACTTGTAGTGGACTCCTTCCATGGACGAACCATAATTGCGACCATGGTCGTGCTCAAAGTCTATGCTTTCTCGGCTATGATCATCGTCTCGATCACGATCTCTATCATCTCTTTTTCCTCTACGGTCTCTATCTCTATCTCTGTCTCGATCTCTATCCCTTCGGGATCGATCTCTATCCCTTTCACGATCACGATCACGTTCTCGATCTCTTTCTACAGAATCTCTATCTCTTTGTCTCCCATAACGATCCTCTCTATCTCTATAACTTCGATCTCTGTCTTCCCGACTTCGTTCTCTTCTTTCTCTGGAACGATCCCTTTCACGATCCCTCTCTCTTCCACGATGGTTCCTGTAGTCTGGACTGCGATGTTCTCTTTCACGATGATCAGTATCACGGTGCTCTACATATTCTGGAGAGCGATTGCTTCCATACTCATTGCGATAGTCACCATAGTCTGAACCATGACCTCTTCTTTCAGGACCATAGCCTGGTTCCCAAGGATCAATGTTGCTGTTGTACATGGTATCCATGCATTTGCTGTAAACCTGTAACAAGACAAGGACTTGTTCTGTGAGCATTAACGTAGCATAAAACAGTAACTTCCTTGCATACTAATAGTCATACTATTCTAAAGTGTATGCCTCTGCACAGTTATGAAAAGCGAGTGATCATAAAATGGCAGATATGGCATAGGTGCTCCAAAAGAGCTAACAGTTTTTTTAGTCATGCATAAAACATGCTTTAGCTTGTCTATTAGTCTAATTTTATCTCATTAGTTCAAGTAAAAATAGGTCAACAAGACATTTATGAGACACTTGAGAAAACATTTCCACAGCAGGTGAGAGCAGGAGGCTTGTCAGGAATGTGCCACGAATGTATTTTATAAAACCAGTAAAAGCAATAGAAAACGATGTAAAACGCAGTACAATTTAGCTAACACAATAGTATATCCCTGTGATTCGCTTCGAATATCAAAAGCGATTTCGAACTTTAGGTGAACGGCCGAATTTAATTTCCAAAGCTGGGCCCAGTGCAGAAAGAGATGACGAATCGTGGCGTTGATTAATGTGTTACCTCGCGAACGTACGTTGTGCTTCGGTTCACTCGCCAAACCAATTTTTCACGTTAAACAGTTGTTCCAAAATAAGTGCACTCTCCTGAATAGCCTAATTCACTACAATATCACGGAATATCCTTAAGACTGTCCAAAACTTGCTATTGTGCACAATGGCGTGGTTAGGACTCCTTGTTCGTTCGGTAAAATATGGCGACTTGGTGGGGGTCGACGTTTCACCAAAAATCTACATCGCATTTCACCACAGATTACTCATAGATGGTGCTGATTCTGCCGTGTCATAAATGACGCTTTTCACATTTATATGGCAATTTTTACTTAAATCACCATACACTGATAATATTAATTTACGATATTTTAAACTGGTTCCTCCTAGATGTGATGTGCTGCTTAAATTTGTATACGTCACGAATTCAGTACATAACTTGCCAATGCATTTACAGTCACTTATTCGTAGGAAATGCAAGCAGACGGTTTGTCGATGGAGTAACCGCGTAGTACTTTCATTATAAATCACTAGATGGCGCCAGTGTTTACGCTTGCGGAAACAAACACCGTTGTTCGGGTAAAAAGTCTAAGCGGTCTGAGCATTGTCATAATTTGTTATAATAATATATTAACAAGTAAAAGCACAAGTTTTTGTAAAAAAATTGATTACCCTGTCGAAATGAAGACCTTGGTTAACGTGAGTTTACAAAATTCTATTTTTTCCGCTTTACTCTGTCATTCGTTGCTGTACAAAATCCTAAAAATATTATTCACGTATGAGGACGAATGATAAATGATTGATCAAAAATCATTTTTGGTAAATCGAAACCAGGAAAATAGAATATTCAAGAGTTTTAATTCCTCAAATGTGATTAATCATATTAGAATACCATTACTTTGGAAGTCGCAAAATATTATTCTTTAGTATTGCAGTAATCGTTAGTGCTCGTATCTCCGATAATTCTGAATTAAAATATTTATTTCCCTCGCGTTCCCAATGTTAGAAATACGGTCGATGTTTTCGCGATAGACGCGAATACTTGTATTTTTCAGAAAGGTCAAAGTCGTCAGAAAACAAAAAGGAGCACACTGTCTCGACACGAGGGACAAGATTTGCTAGTTGCTTTCGCCAAGTAAATACAGACTTTGTTAGCTAAGATTAACAGTTTATTTCATACCTAAACAGACATCAATATTTAACAAAATTTCTCAAGGAACCATTGTCTTTCGCAAAGGTCTTTTAGGCTCTATTGCATATAACCCGCACTCGAACCGTTTCAACGCTTCATTATTTATTTGTGGATCCGTTAAACTCCGAATAGATCGAAATTCAAAATATATCGTACGAAATTACCCCAATGTAAAATATTACATGGAGTAGTACATTAATAATAGAACTATTACTGAAATAATAGCCTCACTAATGTAAGTCTCGAAATAGGCATCCGTTCCGTGAAAACTATTATAAATTCCGAACAAACTTTTAGTGTCACGATTAGGCGTCACTACGAGTATCCTATTAATGTTCAGAGTAACAATTTTACAAGTAAGATTCTCTGTTGACACCCGTTATGTGTTCTTCGTAGAGACTATAAATCGTTCCGGAAACTTCCCCAGGAGTTCACACCTTACATATAAATAGACGAAAGGCAGCGATCAAAGGCGTCCGAGTTTTTGAAAATTCACAAAGTTACTGATCCTCCCAGATTGATACACTCGCCGGCTAATGTTCCATAAGTTATACGAGAATTTAATTCATATATCTACGTGGATTGAATCAGAAAACTAATAAAGCTCAGCCAACTGATAAGGGTAAGCACAGAGAGGTTATGTATTTCGAACATTAATAATTCCATGCTATTACGATCAACGGAAGCAACAGCGACGGCAGAAAAGTATATAGATATATAGAGATGAAGAGAATGAAGGGTCGAGATGAGCGTCCGCGTCGAGGTCCTCGTTGTACCAGCCAAAGGGTATAGCCACGGTGTGCCGGGTTTTCAGGGTTGGGTTTTAGGGTGGTCTCTCCCGGGAGGACGAGGATGTCGGTGCGAGCATTCGCGCACCAGGTCCACGCAGATATTACGTCTATACAGTTGGTTCAACGACCACCGCCCTGTTCTCGGCCAACCCCAACGTCCCAAGCGAAGCCATCGGGCCATCCAGATTCTAGAGGGAGCCAAAGCTGTACCAAGGAGCTGGCTTTGCTAGCCAGTTCCGTCAAGCCCCGGGGTAGAAGCTACTGGCCGCTTGTCTGCTCCCTTCTTTCGCTAGTTTCATTTCTTTCGTTTTAGTTCCGTTCTGTTACAATTGATTGACATTGATTCGTTCGTTCGTTCGTTCGAGTTGATTATCCACGCACCGGGATACGTCTGCTACGAGGAACTACCCTTGTAACCGCTGACTCGGGGCTGAGCGTTCTATACTTGCCCTATAACTATATTTGTACGTTCTGGGTTCGCGAGTTCGTTGAATTTTCGAAAACAAAAAAAAATAACAAAAAATACTTATATCATTCAGGTACGTGCCTTATTGTCGATAGTAGTCCCTGTGTATGTATGCTTTTTTTTTAATTAACTTTGAATTCATTGATTTTAAGACGTTTCAAAGTACTCGATGATCCTTGAGAAGAATATGATTTATTGACACTTTTGAGAGTTTATTAAATTTTGAGTTTCACTAGACTGCGTTTTATGTATTATGGAATAGACAGACTTCTGAAATTTATTACAAAAATTATTTACCTTTCCTAAAGCAACGTGTTGCATTCACTAGTCTGCTGAGGTTTGCTCAATTTTTATATTACATTCATCGAGTACCCTTTGTTGTCGTTGAAACTTGTTGAAAATTATTGATTGACTTTGTACAGGTCTTTTAAAGATTGTTAGGGAATTTTATATCTTAATGTATATATACATATGTATAGTATAATTGACTTGAAGATTCTTGTTTAATGCTATGCATGAAGCCATACACAGATCGAGTGTACATAGAGATATAGAAATAGAAAATTGTTCTTTAATTATGTTTAGATTGTAAGCTTATAGATAGAAGCGAATGACACTCCCAATCTTTGTATTATATTATTATACAATTATACGTGCAGTCGCATATAAAAAGGCTGGATATATTTCAAAATGTTGACATATAACATCAGGAACTTTAAAACGATTAATATTATTACTATTGATTCGTGCAATTATTTCAGAGATCTGTCAATGAGAAATTCGAACAGATTTATAAAATATCTGTTCGAATGAGTAATTTGAATAAAATAATAAATACGATACCGTGTCCTTATCTGAAAAGTAAAACGTGAACTTTGACAATTCGATTATAAGGAAGACCAAGTCCTTCCTATGAACTTAATAATGATTGTATATAATCGTTAGATAATATTTTGATCTAGTGAGTACCCGTATCGAGGTACAATAATTAAAAGTTAGATTTAAAAAATTGACCCATTCGGGATAATGAAGTATAAAACAGTTGTGACGTACTCTCTGTTACCGATTATCAATAAATAATCGATGTCCGATTGGACTATCATAAAAACATTGATAGATCCGTGAGAGAAAATTTTTGAAATTTCTTAAAAATCGATAAGTTCCATATTCATTATTTTGGCTCTCGATAACCTCTAGGATCTACATCCTGGCGTCGGTCATTCATTTTTTAATTGTTCCACCGATCCCTTTTTTATTCCGAGCAAATTATTCCGATAAAAGCCCTTTTATCAAGGAAACGTGATCTTACTCGAGGAGTACCATTATCTTCGAGGCTTTGCATATCGATGGGGCGGACGATGCGGGATCTTCGCTTTGTTTTTCCCAGTAGCCAGGTCCAAGCCCCCCCTTGTCAGCTGATTGAAATCGATAATGGTGAGTCTCGGTTCCGTGGCCGGTGTAGACAGGGCCTTCCTGTCGACTGGGGCTCCGGGACTCCGGAACCTGTAGCTCAGGTTCCTGCCACCACCCGTTCCAGTTCCACTTCCACTTCCAATTCCAGTTCCAGTTCCAGCGCCCGTTCCCGTTCCTAAGTTCATTCGAGTTCCGCTCATTGATCGGTAACGAGTACCTGACGAAGTATCCGCCACCTCCTCACGAAAATATCTGTCAATCATATTTTGGCTTCATTAATAAAATGACAGCGAACGTCAAAATTTTGATTTCCAAGTTAGATTTTTCCAAAATCTCATAATCGTTATAGTAATTAATCTTAGGTATCATTTAAAAAAAAAATTTCAAATTCAAATTTCCATACGGCTTGTAGACATTTTTTTTTAATTTTAATAATAATACTCGTGTATGCTGGCCAGGTGTAGAGGAGCTGGTGTCCTGGCTGTTCGTGGACGAGGTCTTCGAGGTGTTCGATGACGCTGTCGGGATTGACGACCTCGTTTTTTCGACGGCTGATCTGGAAGACCAGCTGGTATCAATCCGGTCAATCTATAGTATTCGAGAAATACTCGCGCCAAATTGCGACCTATCCTATAATCTGGTAGTTGAAAGGTTAAGGTCAAATATCCAATCGCTTGGGTTTTTCTTGAGATTTCAAGTAAACCTATTAATTAATTTCATAAACTTTAATAAAATGCGACTTTAATTGAGGTCGTGTCTTAAAATTATATTTTGATAATTCGAGTGCTACCAACAGTAGCAGTTGGATCAGTTCGAATAACCTTACTCAATAGGAAACATCTGATCTCGCAAGGATCCTTAGCTTAGACTATATTTTTCCATCCCTTAAAACCTCAGAAACTCTTAAGGACGACGAAGTCGATAAGGTACCTTCTGTTACCGTAGTAAAATTTTCACCCAAATTATCTCCTCCCCAATTCCCCCCACCCTCTTTTTCCACTCACTGATTTTCTCACCTATTAATAGTTTTCTGAACTTTCCATACGACAGGTTTTCCATCCGCTTGTAACATCTCCAATCGCTTTATCACGATAACCTTATCGAGCGACTATACTGTACGCCAATAGAAATTCTATTACGTGATAAGAACAGTTACGCGATTAAATTGATATCGAATTGATCTCGATTGATAGACACTCGATTTTTGGTTACAATGTAGATAATTCGATTTTACATATTGAAATCCCAAGTAACAAGGTGACCCAATACTCGTGGCATGCTCACATTCTAAATATTACATAAGAGATAATATTTATATCTATGATAAGATATTCAAGGGGAAAATTGATTTTATGACGTGAACGATACGAATGACGTCAGAAAGTCAAACGTACTGAAAGACATTCTTATAATTGAGTTGAGCTATAAATTTACTTTTTTTTTTTTTTACATTAATAATCATCCATAGAAGAAAATGTGGATGTTGATTTCAATTGAAATTTTATCAATATATTTTTGGTAGAATTAAATGATTTAAAAGGATACAGCCTTCCTCGGTATATGGTAATATTACCGATGTACCCTTTCGACAGTAACCATACATCGAGACCTGGATTGTGTAACAATTTACGTGTTCGCTCAATATTGAGCAAAGATAACGTCGAGCTGTACCAGCCTTTTGCGAATCCTGGTTATACATCGTGCTCGAAGGATCATAGTCCTCGGTATGCTGGGCCAATAATTTCGGTAAGACGATGTGTCTTTCGTACCTACGTGGCTGGCAGCCTTGGGTCAGGTACTTCACGATGAACGTTTTATACTAAAATTACTTGGCGAAATCAAGTGGAGCTTACCTGTAGACGTCGTCGTAAGTATTGCCGTAGACGAAGACACCAGTGGCGTTAGTGTGGGCGTGAAGATCTAGTACACAGTCCAGAGGAGCATTTGGATTTTTGTCCAGGGACTCCAACAAGGCTCTGGTGGCAGCCAAGGTGGGATGAACCCAGTTGGAGATTCGATTCCAGGATCGATTGAGATCCATACCCATCAGCGTTGACCTGGTGATGAAAAAGAGGACGTGGGAAGAGAATGATACCGGGGGGATGATGCTGGTAGTAAAGTGTCTCACCTGTAATTACCCAGGAACACTCCATCCGGATTCAGCATAGGAACTATCTTGAAGACCACGTAATCCCTGAGGACCTGGGCTATGGGGTGGCTGCTCACGAGGAAGTCCATCAGACCCTGACAGACAAAGGATGAAGGCGATTCGCCCGGATGGACCCTCGCCAAGACGGCGACGACCTTCCTCGGATGTTCACCAGCTGAACCGATTGTTATCAATTCGACCTTCTTCTTTTGGATCGAGAAGGCGAGAGTGTCCCGTTTCACGAGGTCGCAACACTTGGCACACAGATTGTCCAGGTGACCCATGTGACGTGAGTAGGAATAAGGGTAGGTCAGGGCAAACTGATAGACGTCCTCTTCACGGTCAAAGGCAAAGGCGAAGCTCAACACGTGGTGATTCTGATGCTGGGGAGACTTGTAGTAGAAGACTTGTCTGCTAGGAATCCTCTGCCACTTGGGTCTGCTGCTGCTCTTCACCAAGGGAGTCATACCCTGACGGAAGAGGTTCTTGCTCTTGGATATGTTGACGACGTTGAAGATGACCCTCTGCTCGGAGCGAACGTTGTCCACGGTGAAGTTGAACCAGAGACGAAGTCGAGGGCTGCAGGTGTCAGGTCGTATGAAGAGGTCATACTCGAACTCGGAGACGAGGTCAACCCTACCCAGGTTGCCAGTCTCGAAGGAGGCATCGAAGCACAAGTGTCCTTTTTTAGCCTTGCCACTGTGACCCAGTGGGCGCATCACCAGCTTGTTCACATTTCCAAGACCACCCTCTGCGTCGCTGTCCTCGCTCTCTGTAAGAAATATCTCAGTGGAAGTTTCGTCAGGGTGGTAATTTATTATTATTTTTTTTTTCAAGCTAACCCGCCCTTTGATAGAGACTCGTGTGCTCCAGAGGATCGCGATATTCACTCGGACGGGACATGCCTTTGGTCGGAATCGAGCATCCGACTTACTTAAACTGTCGGCGAGGACTGATACATCGAGTGTGTAAGGGCTGCATGCAGAGCAGAAGAGGGATTGGTTCGTGCTCGCAATTTTCACGAAACCCCCTTCGTGTCCGCTTGACGCCTCCTACAATCTCCGATTTTACGTTCACCATTCCTGGCGCCACTTGATTCGCGTTTCGCGTGGCTCCTTCGCCTTTTCTCTCGAATGTGCTAACGCGCTTACACGATCTTCGAAATTGAATTCCCTGGCACGCGAGGGTTTTGCATCTCTTCATTTCCAAGGGTGTCTATCCCCCTTTTTTCAAATTCTCAACGATTAACGTTACTTCGGTTAAACACACTCGGATCTCAATACAATATTTCCAACACAACTGATACGTAGCGTTACACCTTTTTTCTTGTAACGAGGTACAAGAAAATCTTATCTCTCTGTTGATAATCTTCATCGACTATTCTATTCAGGGTATGCTGATTCCCTGTTAGAGTCAGCGTCAGTCCTGACTATCATATGAGATATTGCTGATGGGAACATATATGGCGAAGATATAATAGTTGTGGATGCTGTGTCAGTTTTCTTGGATGTAGCAACAAGGCTAATCTGATAAAGGGTAAATTACCGGATGGGTGTTACAGCACTCTGGTAAATTTTGTCACTCTTATCCACGACACTGTGGATATTGATTTTTCAATATTTTTGTATTAAAAAAAATATCATTATCTTTGTTTCAAGTTTTTGATAAATCAGATTAACTTTTTAATCCCTCCTTACTGTGCTCGATAATGCAATCGCATAGGACAACTATTGTAATCGAAGTATCGTACGTTGTGCTACTGTACTCTAAATCGAGACTAGCAATATCTATTTCTAGCGGTTATAGTGCATGTCACTATCGGACGATCATCCGATTATTATATACATACTGTATAGGTCCGTGTAACCTCAGGACGCTTTATTTATCAATGATTCAACATGGAGTACAAACAGCTGATACGTATATCATACGTTGAACCTTACTATAACCTATGAATGGAGGCACGAGAGAAAGTGAAAGAAAGAAATATCGACAAATTTTGCAAAAAAAAATACGTAACCTCCAAGTGCGACAATGTACAATCGCGGTTAAAAAAAATATTGGTTTTTGAAAATTCATAAAATTAACTCATTTTCGTTTAAAAGTGAAAAACTGAGTGAACCAATGCATATTAAAAGCAAGCACATGATACCGGCACCATTCGAAAGCTCGCTTATCAAATAGGTCAGAGGTCAAGATGCCGAAGTTTGAAAAAGGCACAAGAATCTTCACGCGATGCCAAAGCTCCGAATGCGAAAAAACTCCAATGCCAATTGATGTCACGTCACATTCCGTAATCTTCGCGTGACTCGCCGAAGGAAATTGACACGGCGTCAGGTTAACATCAGGATCGATGGAAATGGAATAGTTTTTCCAGACACTCCGTGATCCGATGCCGGTGGGCTATTCGCACGGATGCCATTTGGAATGCCTGGAGATAAATTCCAGGCCGTATAAAGATGATCGGAACATGCGATCGGAAGTTTCAGAATTCGACGATAAATAGGTCTCCACGTATGTCGTCCGTATTCGTGGAGACCTCACGACATAACCTCCAAGAATGATATAAAACAACGCGATCCTCTGGTACGACGTTAAACACGATTCTTATACGTAAAATCACCTACCGGATTCTGCGTCCGACATATTGTAAAGGCCAGTCCCGAACTGACACTCCTGGTATCCGTATGGCGGACCACAAACTTGGCGACACTTGGCCAATTCGCTGGTTTCCTTGGTTTGTTGAATCGATATATGTACGTACGACCCGTACGGGCTTTAATGCTTGTGCGGTTACGACTCATTATCCTGTGAACATGCCAGGAAAGTTCGCGCTAGCCAGATATATGCCGCCGTGTTATTACGAAGGGCGATACGGAGGCAGCGCGACGCCCATGGACGCCAGGGGGGGGGGGGGCGGTAGCGAGAGCCGTCGGAGAGCGAAGGGTGGCTGCATAATAGCCGCAGGAACAATTTTCGCCTGGTGAAACGCTGTATGATTTTTTGCGACAGAAAATTCGGTCTTTGTTTTCATATTGTAGTGTAACGTATCAAAGGGGTGGGATAGAGTATATTCGTGGAGGAATATATCCTTTTTATAGGTGAAAAAAGAAAGTAACCCTTGCATGGGTTCTTTTTTGTTATTTTGTAAAAAAAAAATGGGCTTGGTCTCTCGGATGATGAAGAGGTCGGATTTGGACCAGAGCTGCATCATGGGGGGAGACTGTCATTTCTCTCGATGTAAGGGTCTTACATTTTCAAGGGGTTGGCAGTAGGAAAAGCTCAGGACAAACGCGCATGCCGTCTTATCTTCGAGACGGAATTCTCCCTGAGGGATGAACTCCCCTGACTGCCCTGACTGTCCAGTGTGTCTTGAAGACGTGAGCCTGAATAGCTTTTGCGAACACGTAAGGGGTCGCCATGTCTTTTTGGGGTAGTAACGTGTTAGGACCGTCGAATGAAGAATCGTTGGTATTAACAGGAGCTAGAAATGTCTTGGGTCAAAAGAGACTGCGAGGGCGTTGGAGGTTGGTAGGCTTGGCAGTCGCGTGTCATGCGCAAACCCTCTCGCAGCTAGGGCAATGCCGGTGCACCAGGGTAGGATTGGGAATGTAGGGGTTGTCTAGTGGGGATGCTCGTCGCTCGTTGAAAGAAGTTTGCGGGGGTTAAAGTGAACCCCTGAGTGGGTTGGCAGACCTGAAACTGGGGTTGGCTCGTATCGAACAGGACGACAGGGGAAGAGTCTAAGCGAGAGAGAGAGAATGACAGAGTAGGGTGGGAGTGCATATGAGAAAGAGAGAGGGGAGGAGAGAGAGAGAGAAAGGGAGAGTAGTGGAGTTACCCTGCCGAGAGTGAATGACTGAGAGCACAGAAGGAATCGATATTCATACTCTTTGCCCCGTCTACTACACTATCGGACTCAATGGCGTCGCGACGCCTGCTGCTACAGGGTGCAACTCGGCCCGGGTGCTTTCATAGGGCTCGTGCAATTGAAAATTTTTTTTTTTAATGAATCTAAACGCTACGTGTTGCTTTAGTCAGAGATATTTTTTGAAAAATAATATTTTCAACCCCTTCTTTCGTTTTGAATATTTCAATTAGGAGAGCCCCTTTTGAATGATGCCAATTACGAAAATGTCTTTTTAAAATATAATTATTTATTTTTGCAAAATTTTTCATACATTTTCACACAAGAGAACGGCTTTCTTGTATACTTACGAAATTAAAAAAAAAAAACTTTGTTGACAGGATTATATATTTTGAGTTAAGGGTTCAACTTAGTCACTGCTTTTGTAACAAGGTTCTTAAGGGGATCTCATCACTGATTATCGTCCTACGCCACTGACTCCCCACCAGTAAGATTTTCTCTTTCTGTCTGCTGTCTCTCTCTCTCTTTCTCTCTCTCTCTTTTTCTCTCTCTCCCCCCCCCCCCCTGAACTCACACACGCACGATCGTACTCGCTCTTCTCCCCGTCGCTTTTCCTATCCGCCTATCTCTCCTGTATCTCATAATACAAGGGTGTACCGGGTGGCACGAATGAAATGCATTATTCCCTGACTGAATGATTATGCTTATCGATTTCTCTTGACTGGGCTGACTCATTATATAATGGTCATCGTGTTCTGGACTTGTGCGACTGTGTGTGCACGCACGTTAAACACGCATGGAATATGGCTGACAATTAGTAAAGAACTGTGCATCACAATAGAAAAAAGTCAATGCACCCGACGATATTATGACGCTGCTTATAAATAGATAAAAAAATTGGCGGCTATAAAGTTTACGTGATGAAACTTTTTTTTAACCAGCTTTTATTTGGGATTTTCTAAATTGCCTTACTTCGGCTTGAATCCTCGACGAGATAAATTTCGAAAAACCACCCAAGGGAGGGTATCGAAGTTTGTGTGAATTTTCGAAAAATTATTTTGCTTCTTTAACATTGAAACTAATCGCGGAAATTCAACGGAGCGATAATGAGGAAAACTCAATGAAAATACAAGGGTAGCAGTGCCCAGCCTCTGATCCTCTTAACCCGCTTAGAACAATACACCCGGAACTTTGATCTACCCTAGTACAAAGCAAGACTCAAATATCTACCCTATCCCGTAAACCTCAAGGAAACGTACGAACTTACCCCTGGGAAATTTTGAAAATTTCAAAGAAAAACAATCAAGTCACACCACTCAAGGGTTGTTGCCACTGTCCAAAATATAAATTGCAGTGTCCGATCAAAGTCAATGTATATTAAAGGGTCGTGGATCGTACCCAGGCAAAAGGGGTTGACCGGGGTAACCAAGGGTGGTAGAAGAATAAGAGAAAGGCGGAAGTAAGGAAATGAAGAATGAAAGGATGATGTAAAAATAGACAGAATAAACATCAAAGAGGATACCAAGGGTCGGGGGTGAGGAGGGAGGGCTAAGAGGTTAAAAAAAGGGGCTAAATGTGTAAAATTCCAAAAGAGGGGTTCGCAAGAGAGCAAGCAACCTGTATCCGTGTAGCTTCCCAAGTAAGGGTTCTTCCTTGGGGCTCCTTCCCCAGGAGACCCCCGTATTTCCCCGATCACGCATTTCCTCCCCTATCGTCCCTACCGGAATCACAATCCCCACCACCTCTTATACCAGTTCTACCTCCCACTCTCTGTCCTCAGGGTGGGATCCACGATGGAGCAGCGATCCCGGCCACCCCGTCAGTTTAGTTACCGCACCACATAAGGCATTGCGTTGTAGACACCGTTGCCCGCAATATTATTACCTTACTTACCTTACTTGATTGGTTGATTCGTTAATTCGTTAATTCGTTTCCCCGTTAATTGCCTTACAATTACATTACATTCATCGTCTGGTTTTTTACCCTTCTTAAATATATATATATATATATATATATATATATATATATTCATTTTAACATGATATATATGTATATATATACATCCTCGTAATTCTTTCGTTCGATATTTTACACCCGTGAAACAAAACCCAAACTTCGAGACGTCTACCTGCGTGATATCTTAATAACGGACTACGTTTGTTATACCTAAACTAATATAAAATTATCAATACCGACTGTGGAAGAGAAAAGGAGACAAAGAGAGGGAGAGAGAGAGAGAGAGAGAGAAAAAAGTAAACGAACGGAGACAAATTATGTCTCGAAAGTTCGTAATATTCTTCGTCGCAATTTAGAGCCACTTTAATCCACGAGTTTAACGAAAACTGTCGGTTTCGCGAGTCGCGAGTCGCGTACTTTAACACCGTGAATCGAGGGAGTAACCTAACCTAACCTGCAAAGGAAGATTTTCGAGGAAGATACCGAAAAGGGAGCGTCACCCGGGAGAGAGAGAGAGTGAGAGAGGGATCGTTTGAAATATTTTTTAAAAAATTTTGAAAAAAAAGGGAACGTACATGTATCGTTTGGATACGAGCTGACGTCGTTTAATTTTCACGTAATTATTGTTTTCTTGAGATTCAAGGATCGGTGCAATATTTTGTCTTTGGTCGTAGTTATCGTCTCGCGAGTAAAAGGACAAAATTTGTATGTATTAACGAGTGAGTGAGAGAGAGAGTGAGAGAGTGTGAGAGAGAGAGAGAGAGAGAGAGAGAGAGAGAGAGTGAGACTGTCTATTACACGTTAGTATTTGCAACGTAGCCATTTTTTAAGAGCTCCGAGCTCCTTTGCATTTTGCGAACCGTTTAAAAAAGTCCCCGAATCGAACGACCATCGTTATAAAGAACCTACGTGTCCCGTTCTGCGCTAGTCAGCATCTTCCACCACTGATTTTCATCGTTAACCGGTATGTTCGTTTCTTTCTTTACTTTGTGTTCTGTGTCTGACTATTAATTATCAATCTATGTGTTGATCGTATATATATATATAAATGTATATATATATCGATTATTAAGTTTCTCGATTTTACATCCAAATTTAAAAATGCCTCTTATTAAATTCCAAAATAATTTATACCTACGATCCCCAATACCTTCCCCGAGACACGCGCACGTCTCTCAAATGCCTCCGTCTATTTATTCCTGACAACCCGTGTCACCTTTGACCTTTCGTTTGCTCCAACCCCGTCCACCGAGTACCCAAGCGAACAAAGAACTCTATACCTGGACTCCCTATATCCGCGACAAGAATCTACCTCCATCCACATACCATTTTGAGCTCTAAAATTCATAAACATGGCGATCGGCATAATAACCATATAAGACAGTACCCTGTCTGCAGTACTTTTGCGTCGACTTAAAATTTTGTCATTATCACAGATAGCCTTGGAAGATAAAACAAAAGAGCCGAAAAAAAAACGAAACAAAGACTTCACAGTGATTTTATCATATTTTTGCCTGTAATCGTAAAGAGCCAGTCTAGAGGCCTAATCCGCTCACCTAGCCAGGGTGTGGCTTCGGCACGCGCAAACGACCGACGTATCTCCACCACCTTGGCCACCACCACCACCACCACCACCACCACCTTTGACTCTCATCCCTCCCCTCTCCTCTTAGCCACCACCATACCCTTATTCCTCAGACCTCAAGTTCGCACGAAGATCTGGGAGCAATGCCGTGTAACGCTTTGCAATTTTCCACGGAGCAAGGCCGTTCCTTGGGCGTCTCTCTATACCCATACGAAGGAGCCATCGGCTTCCGGTTATCAACCGGAAACTCGGATGGGACGCGTGAGTGTCGGCCGCGAGGCATCCTTTTCCTTTGGACATCTTTTACCTGGCTGTCGAAGATCGACCGTGGGCGTTTAGCTGTCGAGAAAGATTTATTCGTCGGGAGCCCCGATAGGGGTAACATAGTGATAGAGACTGTATGGGAGAGGGGAAGAGAGAGAGAGAGAGAGAGAGAGGGGGGGTATCAGGGAGAGGACGGTAGTGGCGACGGGTGTATGACTATGATGGCGGCCAAAGAGCGAGACAGAATATTCGTTTAGTCGCCGGGGCAGCACGCTCGAGTATTGATCCACTACTGGGTCCATGTGTTGCGCGTGCGTTTTATACTATGGGGTGAAACGACGGTACTGGGTGGGGAGGGCGATGCTAACCAAGGCAAAGCCCAAGCCAAGGCAGCCAGGCACAGACTCTGTTGGGGTTCATGTACCCCCGGGGTAGTTGCAACGCGAACCTTCTTCCTAGCCGCGCAGCCAACCAATCAATGGAGGCCGCCACCCGCCACCCCGTCCCCCTCTGCCCTCCACCGAACACCCCCCCCCGCGCCCCTCTCGAATGCTCTGCCGTATCTCTTTCGAACGTTTTATTCTCTCGTTTGTTTGTTCGTCTGTATAACGATTTTCTTATAGCTTTAATATTTATCAAAAGACATTAATTACTGGGAATTATTAATTTGGTAATACGTCAGTCAGTCGAACCATCGAATGTCACAGTCGTTCGAGGTGTATATGTTATATCCTGTCTAGGGGACTCTTTCAGATTGAAAGTCACAGCAAGATGGCCTCTGTCCAAATGCTATTTTACTCGTGGACTGATTACACGTATAAGTTGTAGCACGGAGTTGCCTTTGGTTTGAGGGATGTTTTTTTTTTTTTGATAAATGTATATCTTTTTTTTGTTTATAGTACACCGTTACTTTCGCTGTTATTCTTTAGCTGTTTGGTTTTCACGTATTATTAGTGGCACGTTGCTGCCGGCATTTCCCACGTTCTCGAACATATGGTATTAATGTCGCCAGGTGGGTCATTCTGCGTCTGGCTACACCTCGTGTACGGTAGATTTTGTTTTTCTTGTCGGGTAGCTGAAAGAGGATGGAAATTCATTGTGTATAGATAACGAGGTGATAAGTAGGTCTCTGGGTCCATATAAATTTTTAACTTTTCGAAGGAGCTATCTGACGTTTTTCTTTTCATTATTGTTGTTATTTTAAATTATTTTAGTATCGACACCTTACTTTCGAGTGGGTACGGACACCTTTGTGGATCGATGGACTTTCATTATGCACCTGGATCGATCAGATTTTATTTTGCTCGAGTCAATGACCATCTAACATGCTATATCGATTCGCAAATACAACTTGGTCCTTGCGTGAGTCGTTTGGGAGGAGCGCGTCTGCTATCTTTGAATACCAATCGATTGTCTGTGATAAGCATAGGGATGCTATTGTTTTGTTTTGTTCCTTCTCATCCGGAGTACCGGTCCTTCTTTTTTTTTTTCTGGAGCACTCTTTTGGAATTATCCATAAATCCGATGAGTTACTGATTGGAGTACTGGCTGAATTTTGAGAATATTTTTTTAGGTTTTTTTTTTTCATGTTTACTTTTTATGCAATTTTTTTCATCTATTTTTCAGGTTATATTGAATCGGTACATTTCTACGGGCTCGTACTTGGTCAACCTGACAGGTTCAAATGACTGCTTGAGAACCCTGTAGAATACTGGGTTCGTTAGCCTGCAAGCAAAGTGGCCAACTGGTAACTCCAGGCTTATAGGATTGACAGCTGGATCGTGCTTGGGAAAAAAAGAGGGTTGTTCATTTGTCAACCCCATTGTGATAGCTTGTGTAAGTGTATGTCGCGGGATATTTTTTTACATTGATATTTTATGCTTATGCAAAAGCTTATGTAAGTGGTAATTTTGGAAACTTTAGAAATTAATATTGCGGTTTAATGGAATATTGAAATAAGTGAATTTTTTTTTGTGGCCGAGCAATTAATATTTCTCGATGGAGAAGCTGTGGAAATTTTTGGTCACGTTGGGATACTTGAAGTTTATTGTTGACGGTCGTTAATATTTTTTTCGAAACTTTACTTACTCGTTGTCTATTTTTTTGGATGATTTTTTAGAATTTCACGCAATTCGTTAAAAATTCCAAGCGACCTAGATGTAACCGGGCTCGGACGCGTTTTCCTATCTTTCATGAGTGCGGACGTGTATATTTATAGTGTTTATACGTGAACGTATTTATAATTTCGCGTCGGGATATATAGTATGTGCTTGGACTACCTCGTCTGAGAAACAGTTTGTCTCTAGGCTCGTAAGACGCTGCTTGATTTCCTTTTTAAAAAAAAAAAAAAAACTATTTCGTCCATTCCTACGAAATTGCATTTGCACAGGATCGATTTCGCGTAGAAAACTTTTTTTATAAATCGAAATCGATAAATTAATATCGACGAAATGTCAGGATGACGCGTTTATCTGATTATTCTGTTTACCAATAAATTTCCTGTCGAGGCTATTTACATCAATAATAAATAGCATCGATCGTCGCGCACGTCGAATACTTTTTCTTCGTTAATTATTTTGAAAAAAAAAATCTTATTAACACGCTACAGACATATGGGCGATAAATTTAATCATCCGCGTGAAAGTTTCGACGGCTTTCAATGATCGAGCATTGATAGTTTAGTTTCCGTCATTTTTAAACCTATACGGGAAATATACGTGTGTCTGGCTATTTGCGGAAATGCGCAAACGAATAAATGCTGAGAGGACGAGCTGATACGAACCAAAATAATTTTGCAAAAGATTGACGCGCTTTGGCTGGCTCCGTAGCCAAATCTTAGTCGGTACGTTTCGTCAGCGAAGCATAATTCGGTTTTGTCGTCGTTTCATCGAGCGTCTCTAGCACTTAAGCTGAAGGAAGGTCAGGGATCCGTTTTAAAGTGTCTATTTTGGATGTTCCTGTTTATCGTAAACAATTAGTCGGACGGCCATAGAAAAAAAATGTAAAAGTATTTAAAATCGATGAAAACATTTTTTGTCACGCATACATAACGATGGAATGATTCGCCAGTCCAATTATTATTTTCTCTTACCAAGTAGAACAAGCAGAAGCCGGCTAAAAATGTCTCGGACCATGTGCTTAGCTCAGTGGCACGTACGTCGCGTGCGGAACGCGCGCGGCCAAGAGTTCGCGTCCTGTTCGTTATAAGAGGGCTTGTCAGGAAATTGTAGTCGAATGCGCAACAAAATGGTCTAAGCTTGATTCGTGTATAGTAAAATTTCCAAGAATGCAAATGCACGTACCAAGCGACTGACAAAAATGTATTTCCTGAAGCATAAATAATTGTGAAAACAAAGGGAGGAACGCGTGTGCGTTAATAAAAAAGTAAAAAAAAAAAAAGAAGATATATGACAGTAGCCCCGTGCAGATGTTTTATTGGCAGAGCGGGGTGAGCCTAAAAATTCTCTAGGCTCTAGGGGTAGATACGAAATCGCGACGTCGCGTCAGGGGCGTAATAAGAGGGTTCGTCGGTGGGGGGTTCCGTTGGTGGGAAGGAGAAGTGAATTATTGGCGTAGTACGGCGAGAGGGGGGCTGTGGCCGCGCGGGAGGGAGGCTTGGGTCGGAGCCGAGTCCCTTACGAAGATTGCCGAACTCGCCCGAGCTCTGGCACAGCCCGACCGGCGCGCTTTAAAACGTCCAGCGAGTTCAGTCTCTAGGCATCCCCCGCCCGTAACGTTGTTCCTTTGTTTCTTTAGTATAGTTATCGGTTTATTTCACGTTGCATTGTGCATCGGCCGAGCGACCACTACGAGAGTAACGGCATGGATGATATCGCGGTGATCAGTGACTGACAGACGGAGGAAGTGAGACCGAGCTAGAGTAACTGAGAGAGAAAGAGAGAGAGAGAGAGAGAGAGAGAGAGAGAGAGAGAGAGAGAGAGAGAGAGAGAGAGAGAGAGAGAGAGAGATAGATAGATAGATAGAGAAAAAGGGAGTGAAAGGGAGAGAGAGAGAGAGAGTAAGAGAGATAGAAAAGAGAAAGAGAAGGTATTAACGTGAGGAACGCGAAAGAGTCTCGCCTATCGCCGCGTATATAAATGCTGATCTCGCGCGACCATCGTACTTTTCTTTTATTGATTTTTCATTTTGTTCCGGGCGGCGGTGCGAGAGCGTGATAACGACGGGGAAACGTGTATTCGGCGCGGTTACAATCGTCAGTGTTCGGATTATAACGCGAGCCACAATAATTAGAACGTAGTGCTGCTCATTAAAGGAGAAAAGAGGTAAGAGAGGAGCTGCGTGCTGCCGTTGCTACTGGAGTGAGTGGGAGAGAGAGAGAGAGAGATATTTATTACCTACACTGGAGTTGATGTTCCCTGAGTATACCGTGCATATATAAGAGATAAAGAAAAAGAGAGAATGATATTGTGTGTGTGTGTGTGTGTGTTTGTCTGAGAGAGAAAGAGAGAGAGAAGCTGGCTTCGTGCGTCGAGCACGTGCGTGCGTGCGTGCGTGATGCGGCCCTGGCTGTGCTACCGTGTTCAAAAAAGTCGCATGGGTGTAATGGGGGTGCTCCCATAGGAAATGCCGGCTGGCGTATAGACGGTTAGTGTCGAGGGGAAGTGAAACCAGGATCAGGACGACGGGAACGACGATGACGACGAAGAGGAAGAGACGACCGCGATATGTGGTAGTGGTGGTGACGGTGGTGGTGGTGGTTGAGGTGTAGGAAGAAGGGAAGTAAGAGATGGAGGAAGTTGATGCCGGGAGTGGTGTGTGGCAGCTCGAGGTAGGCTGAGAAGGGGTAGTCAGGCTACGAGGGTGGAAACTCCCGGCGACGGCAGAGAACGGGGGAGGGGTCGCGCGCTTATTGATCGGTCCCGGCAACGCGATTTTCACGATCCGTCGCCATGGCCACCTGGCCATAGCCGAAGATCCTATCTACTCCGCACGGAAAGCCCTTAGAACTCGCTGATCGCCGTGACTTCTTTAACTAGAAATTCATTTTTGTATTTACGTAAATCCACAATTGCCTCAACTTTGTTTGATCGAATCTTTCGACGTTCCTTAATGACTCCGGCGTAATCTCGTCTCCGATTCCGTATGGTGCTTCTGGGTAATATAGGGATTCCGGAACGAATGCAAGCGTAGTGGTTAGGCCCCCCGGGTACATGGTGACTCGAGTGACGTCACGTATCAGTTTTGTCTAGGGCTCAGCTACTGTGTATATGTTGCCCCCCCCCCCCCGCCTATCTTAATGTTTTTCTTGTAATATATTATATTGATATATATAACACACCTATAGCTATATATACGTGGCTCCTCATAGTCACTGTCATTGAATAATAACACGGACGCGTTTCAAAGTCAGGAGCGGATACCTCGATGCCCACCCGATAACAATGGACGCCGTCGGAGCTTATTGTCGAGTTCCAAATATCGTGTGTGTGTCGAGTGCGCGCTCGATCGATACGCTAAAAATACGAGGCCTGCAATAACCCCTCGTTACTAGTCTCGCCCGACCAAGCCTTCCCGCTTCCCTGGAAACCATAGTAAAGGAGGCAAATACAACGTCTTTTCACTCCCGTTACGAAAAAATTGCTCGGCCACCTTTTCCAACGGCAGTGTCAACTACGTCGGCCCGAGAATAGTCCGATGCCCGGAATTTCATTGCGTGAAAAAGAAAAATTAAACCCAGAACGTTCCAGCTGGTGCCTTTTGAAATATTGACATTCTTTCACGATGCTGCTTTACTCCGAAATAGATCGTCGGGCCTCCGATAGACTATGTCGATTCCTCTTGGCTTTGCTTCTTCATGACACGTGAGACCCCTGAATTTCAATGGAGTAACGATCGCTTCCGGTCTCTTCATTATTTGTCAAGTTGCCAAAATTTTCACTTGCTTCTCCCATTTTTTCATATTTTTATACATATGTGTATATATATATGTATATCCAGTCTCGAAATTTAATTGAATTGAACCATGCGCGATTTTTTAGAAGTATCGATCCACCAACCCCCGCGCGATGATGACGTGTCGTTTATCCATGCGATTGTGCATTGTAACCAACCCGGCCAAAAATCACTGACGATTATTCACGTCACGTGCCGATCGATACCTGAAAGCCTCGAATTAGAATCCGAACACTGAGAAATCTCATAACCAATTCCTACGACGTTGCCAATGTCCATATTCATATAGGATTATCGATCCTCCATATAGGACCCAACCAATTTCATTCCTTCGCTCAAATTCAGTCACGATAAATATTAGTAAATTCGTATCTCCACGCAGAGGAATCATTATCTACGCGAGCGATGCTACCTCAGCTATCAGGAACCTTATTAAATATTTTTCAATAATGTATTTAATTTAGATATTCCAGCAGAATATTATTTGAAGCGACAATCATTCGAATCCCTACTATTTATTAATCCTACTTTTTGTAGATGACAAAAAAAATAATTCAGACAGTCCCCACTAACTAAACGACATGCAGACCGCCTGTACCGCTGCCACCACCGTCATCGACAGCAGATTTTTCCTAGGGTAGGGCAATCGGGGACAGCTGATGCGGACGTATGTCGAGGGAGAGGAAAAAAGAATTAATATATACATATATATATATATACGCCAGTAGCTCCTGGGACTTATATATGCAGCGTACGCACACACACACACACATGCATATATATATATATATATATATACACACATATGCAGCATACGTAAGAGAGCGTATCGCGGCAGCTGTGTGTACGTACTCTGGCGTTCACCCTATACACTTGGGCTTTTACTCCCCATAACTCCCCTTTATTCGACTCCCCAATTCTGCCGCTTCGCACTCTTTGGACGCCTCGTGCTCCCCATAGTGGCCAAAAACTTTTGGGGTCCGAGGGGTGCCATGGGAGCCCTTTAAATGACGACGCCTAAGGGTCGTCGCCCCCTTTAAACTATCCGGTTCTCAGTACCCTGTTTCGGGCATTAAACTTAGGGTCGTTTTACCAGTCAGCACGATTTCCTACAGTACGTTTCTCATAGCTATTCTTATGGGTTATAATATTTCTTTTTTTTTTTTTACCCTAGCGCCAGTACACTGTTGCAATTACCAGTGTAGTCCAGTCATTATGTAAATTGGCGAGTCATCCCTGCACCGAGTCTGGATATACTTAGTCCTCGTGGAATATCGTTTCTCAGTACTCCAGTAACTTTTACGTTGCCTGGAAACCCAACCCTGGAGCCTCCCCTTACTCTTTTTTTTATTTAGCATAGAAAAGTAGAGTGATTCCTAGTACATATTTATTGTTGCTCACGTTGCTTCTTGCGTACTATTTTTGTACATGCTTTCAGGTCTGTATATGTATATATATATATATATCACTTGACAATTGCTAAGGAAGATTTAGGTATACAGAGCGTCCTTTGGACAGATTATCTTTCTATTGACTAGCACGCGCCACTCGGCTATTTATTTACGCATATTATATATACCTCTGCTTGGTCTGTCTCGCAAGAGAGGCTTAGACCCTGATTATCATTTGTCCTCTTAGTATACTTCGTTATTGTTTCGCCAGAGGGCGTTTGTCGGACACCATTTGCATAGGGTTTGTATTTTCCTTGACTCCAGTAGTAGATCAGACGCCGGTAAAGACTTTCAGCACGTGTTGCGGTTCGACGTTATATAGCTTTACTTTTGTCGGGGGGGATGTATCTTATCGGACTTGACAAAGTTAATGGATAAATAGAGAATCCATAGAGATTAGAAAGTACCAGTGGAAGCCATTGGTTGTTCTCGGATGAGAAAAACTCAGCATCTTTGCTTCGGGAATATTCTAATATACACTGAAAGTACGTGCAGGTATAGTGCAGCTACCTAATTTGTAGTGTAGATGGCACTGGGTACGTCGCGGGCGTAGCTTTTTTCTAACTGACTCCGGGACGTGAAATACTTTTGACACATTTATATTTCATGGTTATGCACGGAAACGAAGCTCGCGTTTATTAACAATTGTGTTTTTGTTTTGTCTGCTTGCAGATTTCGTACGTAGTTAGACGACGTGCAAAAGGAGTGCAATGATGGCGAACGGAATGGACACAGTTGTGCAACAAAATGGGGGCTCGACCCTCGGTCAAACATCGCAAGAGGAGTCGAAGACGAATCTCATCGTGAATTACCTGCCGCAGACGATGACCCAGGAGGAAATTCGTTCGCTCTTCTCTAGCATCGGCGAGGTCGAGAGCTGTAAGCTCATTCGCGACAAAGTCACCGGTGAGTAATGGCGTCGCTTTATATTGACAGGTTACACACGTACGGTTTGAGGTTAGAATTAGACGGAGAAAAGCGCTCTCGGGGATTCTCTGTAAAAAGAACAAAAGACCTAATTTAAATGTAGGGGGGGACACCTGTCATTGACAGGCACAACGTAGTCGTTACAATAGCTAATGGGGTATCCTGTATTAACGTGTAACGGAGTGTATGCCGGGAATAGAGACGAAACAATGAATTCGATAATTCGATATCGTTCGCGAAAATTTTCAATGCGTCGGTGACAATCTGAGAGGTTCAACGTGAACGTGTTACGGAATGCGGAATGCCGATTGTAGTTTGTATATATAGAAATCAGACGTAACGGACACCTGTCGATGACAGATATCTTTCTCTCTTGCGTAATAGGATCTCGACTAACATCGGTGATTAAAATTTGAAACGGTAACACGGCTGTCGGGACTCTTGTTATAGTTTGCTCCGGTCAATGCCGCTTATGTCTTGTTAATATTTTTATAAATATACGCGAATAGCTCGAGCTTACGCGGTATCTAATGCTTGTCGTAACCAATGAAGTAATCTTATCGAGTAACATATTTTTTTTTCTCTCTCTCTCTCTCTCTCTCTCTCTATCTCTATCTCAGATCTTTTCCCGAATTTGCCAGAGCTCGCTTCTTTCTCTGTATCATTCAGTTTCCACTTTCACACCGGATGGATTGTGGCCCCCGCGTCATCAACTCGCGTTTGGATTTCTACACGAATATTTAGATTTTCCCACGATAAATGGATGCTGTTGCAAAAATGGTTTCACGATCTTAATGACGCTCTTTCTAGATGACGCGAAAGCGGTCGCTGCATATCTAGACAAAAGTGTGACGCAATGCGGATTCGAGAGAGCCGCCAGGCATCTTTGATATTTCGAAGAGCGATGTTGCGCGGAACGATGCGTTTTCGCAAATGACGTAGTAAACGCAACGGAACGCCAGACCAACGTTTTTCGCCGTTTAAATTCCTCCCGGGCGAATTTAATGATTTCGTGAACGTACACTGAAGACCGGGAAGAAACTTCACTTCCGATAGGAATAACGAGACGCGTCCCACATTTCGCTCGAAGCTCAGCATCCATTTTCTCGCTACTCCCATTCAAGTGAGCGGTTATTCTCTTCTCGCGGGTCGGCGGCCATCTTTATTTCGCGCATACCACCCTGTGCGAATCTTTTTTTTTTCACCATTTTTCGAAAAGGCTCAACCCACTGTACGTCACTGGCTCTTACGTTCAACGTGCGTCTTTTTAATTACGCACTTCACTTTAGGTATACCCGATCACGTCGCAACAACACTATATATATATATACGTATTTAAAAATAAATACTCGGACCATTGACGAATCGTGGAAAATTTTTTTCTTTCACGAAAATGGCGTTATCCGCTTTTCTACATGTGCTTCGGCGGCAAACGCGTTTGGAATCGTCGAACAAGACGAGTACGCGCGTATGTCTCTCGTCTCCACCGTTGAAGCTCGTGGAGATATTTCTTCGTGGACGACGTCGCGACGCTATTTCGGTACGCTGAGACGCGGGGGCGTCGTTCTTATTTGAAGCCTTTGCCGGCGCACCGTGATTGTTTTATACTAGCATTATAATGCTCCCGTTATGTTTTCACCCTTTTCGTTTTTTTTTTACTTTTTTTTTATTATGTAACGTTCGCGACGATGCGTGAATTTTATTGGGGTCTTTTGGGTACTTGGTCTTTACGGTCCTTGATCGTCAGAGCTTCCTGAAAATCTTCTGTCAATTTCACTGTCAATACTTCCTCCTGTCAAATTTACCCGGTATATCCTATAATACGTATATCTAATCCTCACTGGAAGAGGCTCCTTGTCCCACGAGGTCTTTTCTGGACTCGCGAAATGTTTTTCGATAATTTTGGTATCCATTGTGAATCGGACCGCAGGCCATACCTCGTCTGATGTCCGTCGATGTTTCCCACTCGTCGCGATGAACTTTCTCGTCGACGCGTCGATCCGTCAATTTCACTCGTCGCTCTTGTCTGTCGTTAAATTGTTCCGTGTCGAAGAGAACTCACGCGCTGAGAGCGAGAGACGGGCTAGAGACACTCTTCTTCTTCCGATCAGCGTCGGCAGAGAGAGGTTCGGAGCTTTTTTCAAATACGAGTCACTGTTCTTTATTTTATTTTTTTTAACACATATATATACACATATACATATATAAAGTATGCCTATCTATCGATGCTATCAGTCTCGCAGTCTTCTCCTTCCCCTGTAGCATCGATCGATCTCACACAGCAAATAGACGTTCGATTAGTTTACTCCGAAAGAAAAGCGTCCGACGTACCAGAGCGGATAAATAGTTTAGAAGACAAAAGAAAAAAAATTTTCTAGGTATCGACTGTACGTTAAACGTAAATGAGTGTAAGAAAGAAGGTTTTGCGCCTCACGTCGTGAGGAACATGTAAAATTTGATCTAGCGACACTGACGTATCTCCCGTTTTGAGTTATTTCGTGGTGATTTCTTATAGATGGCGCTGGACGTAAGAGAGAGAGAGAGTACTGGGATCACGGAGCCCGTTTATCGTTTGCACGTTGACTGCAGACTTGATGGTAATCCGATATCTGATTGCAGGGCAAAGCCTGGGCTATGGCTTCGTCAACTACCATCGGCCCGAGGACGCTGAAAAGGCTATCAACACGTTGAACGGTCTTCGGCTGCAAAATAAAACCATCAAGGTGAGTCCGAATTTTTTTTTTGGATATCTTTTATTTATTTATTTGTTTCCTTCTCCCGCTTACGTTCATCTTATGCACTAGGGTACGGCTTGACGATAATAAACAATTTTTTTTATCCGCATAACTTCAGGTATCGTACGCCAGACCGAGCAGCGAGGCCATCAAGGGTGCCAATCTCTACGTGAGCGGGTTGCCGAAGAATATGACGCAACAGGATCTGGAGAATCTCTTCAGTCCGTACGGTCGCATAATCACGTCGCGCATACTTTGCGACAACATAACCGGTAAGTCCACGTCGACCTTGGCGAGTGGGGAGAAAATTGGCTCTTTCGACATCCGACGGAGACGATTTCTCAACGAGTCACAATGAAATCTATGCTATATTTGAATTTTGCAGAACGTCTCGACTCGGCAGTATAATCTCGTTTGCGATACGTTCGCCGACTCGAGATGCGCACGATTAGACGCTCTGCGTGAACGTGTAATCTGTGATAATGATGATTAAAACAAGAATACGGGTAGGTGCGTAGGCCATGGGGTTATACTCGTTGGGGGTGGGTCGGTGCGCCTTCGTTTCGAAGAACTTGGAAAAAGTATCGTTGATATGTATATTTTTTTTTCTTTTTTTTTTTACATTATCTCGTATCCTTTTCTGGGCAATAGAATTTTGTTTTTTTTTGTTTCTTGAACATTTTCTCTTTTCACGATGTCATATATCAGGCACGGCGTCGTTTATCGCTACGGAGAGCGTCTTTTATTTTTTTTATTTTTTTTTGCTGGCTCTCCGTCACGTCCGGTTGGAAATGACGCCTCGATACGTATTACATGTATATATTATTTATATATATGTATTATATACCGATATCGTTGCTTCCTTCTCAGTCTCTTCATTGTCCTTCTTGTGTATTTATTAATATATATATATATAATTTTTTTTCCTTTATTTGATTATCTCATACGATCGATATTTTGTTTGAACTTCCTGTTTTTTTTTTTCTTTTTCGTTGCGACGAACATGCCTTTTATTTATATACATATTTTTGTTACGTTACCCGTTACAGCCTCATGGCCTCCATCTTTACCGTTACTTCTCATCTCCCTCTGACACTTCTTACGTTTTCTCTCTTTGTTACGTTCTCGTTTTCGACGTCGGTCCTTTAACCTGTGCGCACGCATGTGCATATGTCGGAGATACGCCGACACAAGGCCGTTTCAGTCGTTCACTTCGATTATACATACGTCAATGGCTGTCCCGTACACGTCGGCCGCCCGGCGAAGCTCAATCTAACGATTTATTCGTCGCCCGTGACGATCGTCAACCAACATTAATTTTTATTCTTCACAAACTTTTGGCTTTGCAGACTTTATTTCTTTCTCGTATAAATTCTCGACTCGAAAACTCGAACACACTTTTCTCTTTCTCTCTGCGACGAGCATCTTGGGCAATTGGCTATCATCGCTACGTTTGTCCTGCTTGATTTATATCATCGCTTAGCTCGCGCTCTCCTTTACTCGTTACCTCATTTTTCTCGTGCGTTAGCTGTTAATTCGTTCGTTCATTCAGTCTACTCAGTCATTCCGCTCGCTCACTCCCAATTTGTCCTTTGTGAGAGCCGGCGCTGTTGGCTAGGACACGAGCTTTTTTGTGACTGAGTGAGTGAGTGAGTGTGAGAATGAGAGAGAGAGAGAGAGAGAGAGAGAGAGAGAGAGAGAGAGAGAGAGAGAGAGAGAGAGAGAGAGAAGGAGAAGGGACTGAATGAGTGAGAGAAAGAGGAAAGGAGAGGGCGAGGGAGGACGAGAGTTGAAAGGGAGAAAAGAGAGAACGTCGTGAGAGAGTGACAAGGAGAGAGAAAGAGAGGGAGAGAAATTTTTTAGCATATATATTTCTCGATATCGCTCGCCTCTAATTTCGAAAATTTTTTACTAAATTTCTTAACGATATTCTTGTATCCCGACGATGCCGGCAGCTTCCAATGTTTACCGTTGAATGCTTTTTCTTTAATTCTTTTTTGTCGTTATATTTTTTACCTCTTTTTTTTTTTGGTTTGTTTTACAGTCTTTCATTTTACCCTTTCGTTCTTATCAGATTACTTACTGTATTTACATTTCCACTCCATTCCCAAAAGAGTTTCGATGATTAAGCGCGCCCAGGCGTGCCTCGATTGTATCGATCGAGTAATACCGGTGAAATAATAATAAAATACTGTTGAAAAGGTATTATTGAAGTGAAACTGTACAGAAAAAAAAAAGACATTCGTTTCGGTAAATCGACGGACGGGTGTTGTATATTTTTTTTTTTGGTTTAATTTCTTTCTTTCATCTTTGCGCGAACCCTTACTTTAACGTCAACATTCGAAGCTGTTTCGTGCTCGTTTAGCGGTGCTTCGAAAAATTCGTTGAAACAAAACCACGTGCCGAGATATGAAAATTTGAGTAAAGCGGGAAAGGCGATCGCCAGTGGCGCCTCACCCTCTGGAATTATTCGGAACGACGAAAGAGGTTAGGGGCGGGCGAGGAACGAGCTGTTTTTTCTAATATAACGAGATATGATTTTGCGTTTCTGTTTAGTACGACAGTTTGTGACTGGCGGCGGAGACAATTTGCCCGGTACGTAAATCATAATTTTTTTCCTCTTCTCCTAGTGACGAAACAAAATTAAGCCACAGACGGCAATGTATTGAGAGAGAAAAAAGAAAGTCAAAGAGAAAAAGTCAAAACGTAACGGCGATACATCTCGACGGACGGTTTTAGCGAAGGTGGCGGAAGGACGGAAATAAAAGAAAAAGACAAGAATCATTCTCTCTGAGGGGGGGGGCTGGGTGGGTGGGGGGAGTGATAAAGGACGACAGAGAGGAAGCTCTCGGTGAACCGTCGGTGAAAGAGAGAAAGAGAAAAAAAAATGAGTACCAAGAAGACGGAAAGAAAGGAGAAGGATGCAAGGAGCTTGAGAGAGAGAGAGAGAGAGAGAGAGAGAAAAAAAACGAAACGAAGAAGAAAGAAAAGAAAAAAAAAGAGCACAAAAGAAATGCGTTTGTTTGATCTGTCGATTTGCTTGCCAAGCCGGGCCAAGATGTGTGCCGCGTATTTGCTTCTTCTTTGCCTTCTCTCCGACGCACTACCTGCTGTGCGGTATTACGATATAACCGAATCCAGAGTTATGCTGGCATCCTCCTATAGCGCCGTTTGTGTTTGTACTGCTTGACACTCGTTTGTTATTATTATCGTTATAATTATCGTTATATTTATTATTGACATATAATCCGGTTCTATGGAAACTGTCTTGCGCGCACCGAGCCACTCGCTTGCCTACGTCGTTAATTGCCTTCACGACGCTAATCAAAAAGTATTTCCCTATTTTATTGACTCACGAAGGCCTTTTCTGCCCGACGTTCCATCTCTTTCGTTCTTATCGTCTCTATCTACTGTATATGGCTTCCTCTTTATCTCTTCCTCGCTCCACTCCACTACACTCTACTCTAATTCTATCACTGTCTCTCTCTCTCTCTCTCTCTCTCTCTCTCTCTCACACTCTCTCTCTTTTTAACTAATAAATGTACGAATCCCCGAATCTCTCGATCGGCATTCGTAAATTTGAGAACGGAGATGGAGAACCGGATGGAAAAGGCATATCGGTAGAGACACTCGTTTCCGGTGGTGTGTTGCGCCCATGGAAGTAGCCGTATTTTGTTACTCGTGTCCTGCCGAGCTTAAATGGGGTATGTGTGTTAGTGTGCCTAGGCGTATAACCTCTGCTAGGGGATTTCCATGTTAATAACGGGACTCATCACCCGAGCTGCTGATCTCCAAAGACCTTTAAAACTTGTCTCGATCGCAGATGATTTTTTGTTTTAAATATACTTTTTTCTTTCCTATGGTTCGCTCAAACGCGCCAAAGTACGTTAAACGCTGTTTAAATGGATCAGCCGAACGTCACGGCGATTCTTTCGATTCGCGATCAAAAGGGCGGGAGGGACCTCGTTGACGCGATAAATAATAAAAATTATCGATTTTTGCGATCGTACCCATTGATATTGAATTGCAGTGCGAAGGATCTTTTTTTTTTGGATCGTGAATCGACAGTGTTTCGTCGGAAGCTAGTCCGGTCCGGAGTAGCGTCCGATCGTTGCCGTAACGTGACGTGAACGTAAGTGCTGATTCATTGTGGCGTGTTAAAAATATGTAAATTAATGCAAAGAAAAGAAAAAGAATAAATTAAAATAAAATTCGCATACGCGTTCTCTCAGTCGCTACATAACAAAACTGCTAGCAGTCGATAACTATCCGTGGTGCGCACTAACAAGAACCCTCGCTTACCGGCACGGTATTCTCTTTCTGTCCGTGACATTGGCAGGCCTGTCGAAAGGTGTCGGGTTCATCCGGTTCGATCAACGGGTCGAGGCAGAGCGCGCCATCCAGGAACTGAACGGGACCATTCCAAAGGGTTCGTCCGAACCGATCACAGTCAAGTTCGCAAACAACCCGAGCAACAACAACAAGGCGATACCGCCGTTGGCCGCCTACCTTGCTCCACAGGCCACACGTCGATTTGGCGGCCCGATCCACCATCCAACCGGCCGCTTCAGGTACATTCCACTGTCGCCACTATCCAGGTACCTACTACACGCCTCTACTCGGCTCTACCCAAAGTTCTCTCACGTGCCGGATCGATGATCGTGTTCACCTCACTCCCTTGGCACCATCCTCGTCCTACCTCATCCTGCCCCCCATTTACATTTTTACATCCAACCAAACCGTCCGTCCCTTTGGGCACTGGGGGGTCCTTGGACCCCCCTCTAGTCCACTTCCGTCATTTATCCGCAATTACGATCATCCTTCTTCCTACCCTGGTCCACTCTGTTAACCTTCGAGACCTCGTAATCCTCCTCTTGTTGATCTCTATGCAATTACCTGGTTTATCATCCCCATTGTCTTTGTGTTTCTAATTGTTCCAACGTGTCTCTTTTCTTTCTTGGGAAGGGGGTGTATTTCCCATTACTGTCTCTCCCTGTCAGTCGTTATCCGTAGACATCGTTACGGGAATTTATTTTTCTCTCTTTTAATTGTCATCTGGGGTCGCTAATACCGGTGTGTGTTCTATTTTGGACTTTTCTCGGTGGTACAGCGTAATCTTTGTCTCTTCAGCTCTATCTCTCTCTTCCAATGTCTGCTCTGTTATCTTTGCTCACGATCACTCGAGCTATCCTAGCTCGATTAACTCGCGCGGATAGGTACAGTCACGGCGCTCTCGAGGACTCCGGCTACGATACCACTCTGGAAGGCACGCTGGGCCAGCCCCAGGCTGTCTTCCGAGTAGCTTCTTCCGGATCCTCTTCGCACTTTGGCTACCGGCCTTTTCGCGTGAGCCGGATGCACGTGGTGGAAGAGTGAGAGGAGTCTCGCGAGACTCGTTTGCGATGTTCCCGAGGATAGTCTAGTCTATGTGTTTATAAGCTACGGAGGTACAGACTGAAAATTCTTTTCGCACTGGGTTTTTGTTTTCGCGAGTACCTTTGCTGATACGCGTTACAAGGGTCATATTGTATATATGTTGTCATATATGTATACATGTTTTTCTTGTCAAATTCTCAAGCTACCCTAGTCTGTACTTCCGGTGAGCTCGCATGTAACCCAAAATCGTCTCACTGTCGACCTTTAAAACTGCACCTGTGATTTATGTATTTTCCTCGCGGTAAGGTTCATCATCTATCGTCGACAACCTAAATTAACCTAACCTCTCTTTTTTCGTGAAAGTGTCTCCGAGCGATGGAAGTTCACGTTTTGCAAAAATTGAGATTTTAATTAGTTTAATTAATGGCCTTCTTTGGTCGTGGTTATTGCCCCCCCCCCCCCCTGGATTATTAAGCAGACTGGGCTTGGGCGCGAATAGTGACTCCCTTTTTATTAGTCTTCTGGGCTTTGCGAGAACGTTCCATGAGCTTCCATTCGCTCCGAGGCAGAAAACACGGAGGAGCAAGACACACAAACTTTAAATCTCCATCGTAGTCGACGATACCGTAAAGCTACAAAGTCAAAGGGTCGAATTATTCGAGTATACTCTCGGACCATGCGGACTTGCCTTAAGGCTGTCTCTCGCACTCGCACACTTTGTATATAGATATACTAGACGTGTGTCCGTCCGTCTCTGCGCGTCCCTAAGAGGAACAGCGCGAGCTGTCCGAAATTTCAACTCCTGCCAGAGTATATTCTTATATACCGGTAGCTTATCTTTTTTTTTGTTGTTCTCGGCAACAGAAAAGAGAATTGAAGCGACGAAAAAATAATAATGATCGTTGCCATCAGGTTCAAATTCTTTTTTTTTTTCTTGAATTTTGTGTGCGACTGTAGCTCTAATTTTCTTTTATTGTTTTTCTCCTCCGTTGTGCGACCATTGTCTTTCATTGTCTTTAGTCTTTACACCAGTTTTTTTTTGTGTATCCTTCGTTGTCATAATCGTGGACGGTCAGTTTTGTGCTCACGACGTAGATGAAAAATTTGTCAAAATTACAAAAAAAAAAAAAAAAACATTAGGAGAAAGCACGCAATCCGTCGGCTCTCTCAATTCGGAATATATCTCTCTCTTACGTTGTTGTTTTGTGTTTTGTTTTAGCACTGGCAAGACCATGCTTGCCATTAACAAAGGCTTACAGAGGTCAGTATTTTTTTTCATATTATACGTTTTCTTTTTTTTTTCGGTTTTCTTTTTTGTGTGGCTTGGTTCGTTTGTTCCATTCGTTTTTTTGTCTCCTTGTTATATACTCCATTCCTCGATATCTTCTATCACTCTCTAATTACCATTCGTTTCGTAAGCCATTTTCTCTTCGTCGTCCTCTTCCCTCTTTTTTTGCGGGTATTCTGTAACAACCCCTCCCCCCGCCCCCCTCTTCGTTCGTTCATCTTCCTTAATCTTTTCCCACCCTTTCTACTAATTCCTCTTTCGTCTTTCACTATCCCGCTATTATCCGTTATCTGGACAGTGCGCAGTCTTTTTTGTCATAGTGTTTAATTACTCTAATAATTATGTCTTAATTAATCCGAATCCTGAGACGAGACGAGGGTGAGATTATTTGCTCAGCCGTCACTGAGAGGCTGGAAAAGATCCGATTGACGTGAACAAAGGTACGGACAATCGAGATATCCGAGAGTCTTTCACTCGAGCGGAAATAATCGTCCTCGTGACAAATGGCGGTTTGTGGTTTGTAATTTTTTTTTTTTTTTTTTTTGAAAAAAAAGCGACTGAATCATTGGTACGTTTTTTGGTATTTCTTTGTCAAACATATTATCATTTCGAGGATACGTTCTGTAACGTATAAGCCGGGCGTGCGATTGGGTCAAACGGGAATTGCAACGAGAGAGCAGAAACAAAAGATAGAATGAGCGACCGTATGGGTACGTGAAAGTTAAGCGGAAAAAGTTTTTTTCTTAATTCGGTATGGTCTTATCGTTTCGCTTTGGTAAAATAAAAATACAAATATTTTTTTTCGGTACGACGCGAGGCATTTTTATCCATGACGACATCAGTGAGTGCAGGAGTCTCCCAAGCGGGTTGAAAGTGACGCAATGTCCAGACGCGTGCAAATCAAAGAGAAAACGATCAGTCAAAGGGGGAAGCCTCATTGGCTGCGTAGGCGTGTATATACATATATATATATATATATATATATATATATATATATATATATACGCACACGTAGATATAAAATATCCATTAGATAGCCACGATACAACCTAGCCAGTCCTTCTGTTTACACTTGAAGACATTACAGAGACGTAGACCCTTATCCATACGCGTGCCTGGCTTGAGCCCAACCACGCTGACGTCATAGAGGCTCGCGAAGTTGACAGATCGACTAGCTGAAAGTCAGAGACACCTATCGGCACGCGAAGGAATTAAAGTATCGATGCTGCCATCTTTGTCTAAGCCGATGAACTTACGTTGTAAGTTTCGCCTATACACATCGACCAAGACTCAAGAATGAGATTCGTTCGATCCTAATATTACGTTCTATCCCCGTTAACGTTACTCCGTACCGACGTCGCTAGGGCGCCGCGACGTCACGCTCGCGTTTTATAAAGACTCGCGACTGATGCTCGTCTTTTTTTGTTTCTTGCCTCGTGGCTCCTTTTTTTTAAGCGCTGTACCGTCTTTAGCCACGTGTCTCTCTAACGGTGACTTTGATTTCTTGTAATATGGAAAATGCACGAACTCGCGTGGAAGGTACAGGCAGGGTAACAAGCTTGCGTAAATATACGTGTCGTCATACGTAGACGTAAATGCATACGCAGGTTCTAGGTAGCCTTTTTCAACGTGCGATGAATTTTTTGTCTGCTTCACAAATGCCTGACTTCATGTTGATATGCGATGTCTTCGTACTCGTCGTGGGTTTTTTTTAAATTTATTTTCACGTGGCTTGTGACGTCATGTAGGTACGTAGTTGTATTCTTGCGTACGTAACGTATTGCGTTTTTGATTTCATTCACGTATGGTATGCGTATCGCACGACTTGGTTTCAAGACAATTTTTTTTCTTCTTGAAAGTTTTTGAAAATTCACTTTGCGTTGTATTTGCCGTATGGAAGGAAATGGAATATTTTCTTATTTAAAAAGAAATTTTTGTTAAACATTTTTTTCTCCGATTTGTCTATAATTCCGTGTATCTTACGTATCTCGCAGTCGTAAGCGTGGAACGTGTCGAACGTCGGTTGAGCGTGTTGCGCAAGAGTCGAACGAATGTTCCACGTGTGGCAATTTATAGAAGGCTTTACCGATCACGGGGAAAGCTGTCAAAATGACAAGTACATGGCAGGAAGATTGTTTGATAAACGAGGAACGTACGTGGATAAATTTGTATTTGGATATTTTTATTTATTCATGCACTGGTCGATGGATGTTTACCAAAACGTCTGTAGGACGAACAGCAAACACTACCATTGGTTCAGCTAATGTTACTCGTTCGTGCCATTCGTTGCTTGAACTTTGTTTTTAGTTATTTTTGATAAATTAATATTTACAGATCGGCACTACGAAATGCAGGATAAATATTACGTCACGCAAAAAGCTGTGTATTTTGGATCGACGTTTAAATTTTCTTTCATGTATTACGAAAGTACTACGGTTTTGAGTAAAAAGTCTAATTTTTTTTTTTGGATATTAATAATTATTTTTTCATTAATTTTGCAAGCTTGCATTGGCAATCATTGAATATTATCGATAACGCATCTCGACGTCACGATCTATACGGTGCTTTGTATTGCTGTGGCAGTACTTACTGACTTACACAATGACATATTTTTTACTGTAGCCAATCGCTTTATCAGGTTAGAAAAAAATCGTGAAAATCTTCTAACCCGATGTTAGGCCAATAAGCAAATAAAGTGCGGACTATCAATGTGATTTTTTTTACCGATGACCCATCAGCGCGCGATTTTAAGTCATTAGGTAGCAGCAAAAACGTAAGTAGTCTGGCGTCCGTACTCTTGATTGATGACAAAGGAGCGTCAAACTTCCCCTGAAGCTTTTGCCGTTTTTGCTCTCTCGCTCGCGTGACCAATCGGTGCCGCGTGAAATTCCCTTTTTTGTTTGCTTCTTTGCATAAAATTATGGCACTTCCGGGTATAGAGACAAAAGCCAAGCGACGCGAGCGACGAGAAACGACGGCGTTTGTGTCTTAAGGAATCTCGTGACGCAATAGGATATGGACTATGATAATGGAGCGAGAAGAAATTAATGAAAAAAAAAGTCTAAAATTTGTCGAAAAGGGAATATGTGGAAGAAGCGAGATGATGTTGGTGTGTTGATGGGAGCGATGTCCGGATGTTCCAGGTACAGCCCGCTGGCAGGTGATCTACTGGCGAACTCGATGCTACCGGGTAACGCGATGAACGGTAGCGGATGGTGCATCTTCGTGTACAATCTGGCGCCGGAGACCGAGGAGAACGTCCTGTGGCAGCTCTTTGGGCCCTTTGGTGCTGTCCAGTCGGTTAAGGTGATCCGTGATCTGCAGACCAATAAGTGCAAGGGCTTCGGATTCGTCACGATGACCAACTACGAGGAGGCGGTTGTCGCGATCCAAAGCCTGAACGGGTATACGTTGGGCAATCGCGTGCTCCAGGTTAGCTTCAAGACGAATAAGAGCAAAGCCGCGTAGGACGAGTGTGCAGAAACGGCAACGATAGCAGCAGCGTACATTCGGCAGCATGTCCAGAACCTCCAATTCGCCAATCACGTAAACGCCCGGAACAACAACCCCAGTAGCAGCAGCAGCAGCAGCAGCAGCAGCAGCAGCAGCAGCAACGGCAGCAGCTGCAGTACCCACGTCATCCGTCGAGGTCCGAACCAGCAGGAGCAAAGCTCCAAACCGTTGATCCAGCAGCTGGAGGCTGCGCCATCCCGCTCACTCGCCGGTTGGCCGCCTCGGGAAACGCAGCTATCTCGGAACTTGCCACATCCAGGCATCGGCGAGGCTTAGTGCGATCAAGATAATCGGAGGAGTGTTCTGCTGCCTCGTACTACGTACGCTACACGAGGATCGTACCGATACAGTACGAATAGTACGGATAGTCAACCTCCACTCTTCCTTATCCAAGGACGGCACCTCGATACACTCGAGACTCACTTGCCCCTCGAGCGCGACTTGCATCCCTCCTGGTACGGACGTAGCCGCCACCGCGGTCGTCACTCGATATCATCGACTGGCGCTCGTGGCTTCCGGTATGACCGCGAGAGAGGACTGGGTCAGTGGCTCCAGCGAAGGAGGTAGAGATTAGTGATGAGAGAGATAGAAAAATGGGCTTGGGAGCGATCTTCTTTATAGGAGGGGGGCGGCGCAGGCGGTTCATGCAAAGGTGTGTTCACATTATAAGATGACTAATAGATACGAAGCAGGATCTATTGCCTGTTGCCGCTCGTTACCATTAATATTAATGAGATCATGATGAACGCGTCTTGTTCACCTGGTCCTGGTGTACCCACGATCCTCGTAGGCGGTTCCGTATTTATTGATAATTATTACTTGACTGTTTGTTTATTGACTGACGAGGATCGTGCCTCGGCTACACGAGGACCTGGACCAGTCGCCTCTCTTAGCGACCAGCGAACGAAAGATCGTGAGCGACGAGCCTGGACCCTGACTGATCTCAAGGAGGGTGCAAGGGGCGCGCGAGCTAATAGTTTTCTCGAGAAAGGACGAGGGTGCCGTCTTGGTTGATAGTTATGGCGTTTATTAAAAAAAAAAAAAAATAATAATTCGTGATCGTCGATCGCGACGCGTCTCAAAGCGCAAACGATGTAAACCTTCGAACACGGCGTGTAAAATTATCCGCCTGCGAAATCTGTACATATTTTGATTTGTGTATGTGTGCACGCGCGTTCCCGTACCTTCCCTAAGCCCGTGGACGCGCGGGTACACGTGCACGTATGTGCGTACACGAAGAATACATGGTATACAAAATTCAGACACGCATGACCCACAAGGGGAACAGAGAATACCGCACGCACACGCGAGACACCCAGGACACGGCGATTACGAGCGTCGGCCGGGACACCGTTGGCAACGCAAGGCAAAAGACAGAATTGGCGAGATAAGAAAATGGATTACAAGAAATATGTACACTGCGCTCTTCTGTAACATACGTATTTATTATATGTATCGACGCGCGTGCTGCCCGTCGACGTGGAGTCGGACGATCGGGGGAACTTTTGTTCCACTTGATCGCCCGTCGGGAGGCAACCCTGCGATTGTCGCGGTTGTCTCGCGATCACGTCGGGCAACGCGCGCGTTACGCTGCAAGTGCATAATACACGGTTATACATACTCGTTTATGTATAAGTTTTAGAGTTAACCGAAAAACAAAAAAAAGAAGGGAAAAAAACAAAAATTTGGGGGCGAATCGTAAACACAACCGGGCCGTGAGCGAGGACGGGTCTGGTGTACGGGCTGTATCAAACAGGTATTATTAATTAAGGAAAACGTAACGTTTAACGAGGTCGGCGGGATTACACTAGTGGGGATAAAGAGGAGGACGAATCCCGTTTGTGTAAACTTAGGGACTTGGCGTCAAGGGCCCCATTTTATATGAGCCCTCGGGACTGACTAGGAGTCCAGCAGCGCTGTTCGTCGTTTGGGACTCGCGAGTGAGACACTTGGGCTTTATTTGCGTGCCCCATCTTTTTTTTTTCTAATTCGGAGATCCGGAGGATCGGTCTCCGGGGGGTCGTCGATGAGGTCACTCGTTGGATGATCGATTAGGAAATTCGTGGAATTAATGGGCGGGTGGAGGGGAGTCTATGATTTATTGAATTACAATCACGTGTACCACTTATGTCTATATGCCATTGGCACAGCCGTAATCCCGATACAATTGTTAGAATTACTTGTGTGGCTTATCACGCGCTCCTAGTGTCACTCTATGCGCGAGATACGTGTTTTCACGGACTTACGTATTTTACGTAACGATTATCGTCGGAGTCCGATCTCAGTGCGCACGAGCCGAACTTATTGTAACTAGTTACACCGTGCTAGTCAAAAGTAAACGTAACTGTTCACCGTCACGTTCAAAGTACTTTACTGCGTATGTTTATTAGATTATTCGCCTAGGAGTTATAAGTCAGTGAATAGGATATCGGCAAGCTCGAGTTGCGAAGAGAAAGAGAGAGAGAGAGAGAGAGAGAGAGAGGGGAAAGCAAATGGGGTTATAGAGAGAAAACGAAATGAGTAGATAAGAATCGAATTGTCAATCACGTATTAATTTCTCTTTAGCAAATATTCGCGAGGTATGTCTTTTCTCTTTGTAAAGATATCCGGTCCATGCTCGATCGTTGCTCTTAAGGATATCGGTACATCCCGTTTATATAGTCACTTTCCCCAATGTTCTCAAGTGACCCGGGCAACGATTGCGACGACCGTCGATATATTACGTCTAGTCCTGATACGTGCAAAGGAGACGCGCGACAAGAATCAGCCGCGTTCCCAACGAAACACACCAAATAATTGAAAGCTAATAATACGGAGGAAAGGAAAACGTGTATACAACGTTTTTTTTTTTCTTTTTATGGCTAGACTATAGGAAAATGACAAGGAATAGGCTAACAGCGGCTATTGGCGTTATCACTTAATTTATCGATTCTAGTTACACGTTCGGTCGGCCGATGTTTCTTTAGACAATTCGGTAGCTATAGGCGCGTAAGCTTATCAGCGTTTACAATGATGCGGTTACGATGATGCTCGAAAATACAGAAAAATCTATCGCAATTGTACGCGTCGCGTTTAATTCTTTCGACTCGGTCGACGTTTTTACGCGAATACCATAAATATCGCGGATAACGCGCGAAACTGCATTACCGACTGATTTCGAGCGTGATCAGTGCTTCGGTTTATCGAACATATTATTATTATTACAACTATTATTATTATTATTATTATTATTATATTTAGTAACGTGAGAGAATGTATTGTGTCTTATTTAAGTGGATATTTTTGTGTCTAGTCCGGGAGTACGTGAGAGAAAGAGAGAGTGTGTGAGTGCGTGCTTGGGGCAGAAGGAGAAAGAGAGAGAGAGAGAGGTAGAGAGAGAGACAGAGACATACAGAGCTGATTGCTCTGTACCTTTTTTTTGTCGAAATTCTCACTCCCCTTTTCTACTCCCTTTACTATCGTACGCCCAATGCCCATAATCCTCCCCTCCACCGTCGCCACCAACACGAGGGCATGGAATTACTCGAGTCATCGAATTTCCAGGATGTTCCTCTCGTTTAAATGCTATTCACCTTTTTCTAGGTTTTATTTTATTTATTTAACGTCTATTTACTTAGTGTTGTCGCGTGATTAACTTAGAAAGGGAGACTAGTGACAGAATAAAAAAAGAGAGTGAGGGAACGCGAAAGTGTGTGTATGTGTGTGTGAGAGAAAGAGAAAGAGAGAGAGAGAGAGAGAGAGAGAGAGAAAGAGAGAGAGTGCGAGAGTTGGTACAAAAAAAAAGAAAAGAAAGTGACGCAAGACGTTCGCTTGTAAAGGAACGAAGTAGTGCAAATTGAAATAGCATCGATATACGATTTACAAAGAAAAAAAAAATACATACGTGACGTTTGATAGGTTCTCTACGCCGTGAAAATTTAAATGCCACTTCGATCATTTCTTATTCTGCTTATTATCGCTATTACTATTCTACTATTACTACTTACTATTTACTTCTACTACTACTACTACTACTACTACTATTATTATTATCACTATGATGCTTCTTCTTCTTCTTGCTGCTATTATTATTATGATTATGATTATGATTATTATTACTTTTATTATTATTCTCATTATTATCCCGATTACGCCGAATATTATTAATGTCATCATTGTCGTCTTTATTATTCTTTCTATTATTATTATTATTATTATTACTATCGTATATTTTTTGCGCCTCTCTTGTCATTATTTTGTAGTAACCATTTGATACTTTATTACAACTTACTTACACACCACGTACTTACATTACTCATTATTTATTACCCACGAATCGACTACTATTCCTATTTACCGCTGACACGCTTATTGTCCACCCCACTCCCACCCTCCCTCCCTCCCTCCCTCGCTCTATGCATCTACACACCACACGGGAAAACCTATTAATATCACTATCAACCATCACCGTCACTGCTACGGATTATTTATTTATTTATTTAATTATTAATAACATACTGCAATTATGTTTTATTTAAGGATTAAACTGATTTGTGTTTGATTCAAGAGTCGTTTGTTTTATTTCAATTATGAGTTTCTTTGGCGTATATATCCACGATCCTTCTATTGTTCATACACTATTCGTGTACTTGATTGATTGGCTGCGTCCACGGTACTTCGACTGTTCGTATTAAATATTGTAGATCGAAGCGTGTCTGTCGCGAGTTCCCTATACCAATTAGTCTTCACGTTCCAATGGTCGATTCCATTTCAATTCTTAACCTAAAAGCATAAATGGACATGGCGTGAGGATCACAATCGACTGGGTTGACGTCCCCTCGAAACGTATCTCAATTCATTTCGTCGACTTTGATCCTACGATTATCCAGTGTTAAAAAAATAGCTCTTTGCCTACAATGCCGGGAAAGGAGATTTATTATCGGGGGGGGGGGAAAAAAAAATATAATTTTCAGTGACTCGCGAGTCCTGCGACTGACTGCAGCGCCATATATCTAGACTGTACAGAAAATATACGATTAGCACAGAGTTTCTCAAAACGAATATACGGATTACCGGGACTTTCGCGAGCGATGGCCAAGAAACGCACATGTAGTTGGGAAGGTTGGTGGAAAAGATTCACGAGGGTGATAGTAGGGGGAGGAGATGGGTGGGGAGGGTGAACTTTTTGATACGCACAGCGCACAATATGTCAGACGACACAAACGAATCTTGAATCCTGGATTGACGATGAGGGGTGAGGGGGGGGGGGGAAGGGGAAGACATTAAAGTCGTAGTTTTTCTTCGTTCGAGGGTGATCACACTATACGAATTGTTGTGACATCCCCGAAGTGTTTTTACGCGAGCCCAAGCCCCGGCCCAACTCGCTCGCCGCAATGATCTCACACGAATAACAAAGAAAAAAAAGTAAAAAAAACACGCTAATCTACTTAATATAATATTACATATGATTATTACGTTAGATATATTATGTGTATTGTATTTATGTCTTAATAATCGTTGTTAGTTATATTGCTATGAGGATGACGATATCGAGGAGGACGAGGACGCGGACGATGATTAATCAATGTTTTATGATTGAACGGTGATAGTTATGACGAATACGGTTAGCGATTATGGGAGAGACGAGAATCGTTCGTTTTCGGATTCTGCCGACAGGAGCGCTGCGGAGCCATGGAATAGGATGCGATATGTTTGTACCTTGAAAAGTGGATGCGAGACGTACGAACGCAACAGTAACAGAAAAAGAAAAATAAATGACAAATTCATAGACACGCACTCGTGATACAGAAAGACGTTACGCGATTACACTTAACACACATGATTACACGGTATATACGAACGCTAATGGGACACATGTACACACGCGCGCGCACTTTGTAGCCGTTTCGATCAGTTTTGATTGAAACGGGTTAAGAGGTAAAGAAAAATGAGAGAAAAAGTAAAAAATGAGGTTATGACGACTAATCGGGAGATGAACAAAGAAAAAATGTTTTAGCTTATTTGTCTAAGGTATATGATATTACATTTATTGATTATTATATTAACTATTAGTCACATTATATTATTGTACTACTACTTAGTACTCGTACTATTTATAAAGTCTCATTAATATCGCAGAAGAGAAAAAAAAAGGATAATAGCGCCACGTGGTTTCCGTCGGTAAGGACGACGGGAATACGTTGCGCCGTGACTTTATCATTGGCGCATTCTGGATTTTGTGCGTGATGGCTCTGAGATTCTGTGCAATGAACACAAAGATGAACAAACAAAGAAATAATACGAACGAACGTATTTCGGTAGAAAAAAAATGGCGTGGATGCGTGCGTGTGCGTGTGTGGGCTGTGTGAATGCGTGTCCTAATATGGTTTGCTTGCGCGAGAAAGAAGCTCTGTGCGTGGTATTAACGTTGAGGTGAAACGAAAAATAAGTAAGGAAGAAGAAAACCAAAAAAAAGAGAAAAAACAGCGTCGAAAGAAAAAAATATCCAAAATGCATCGCCGAGCGACGCGAGCGACAACGCGACGTGTAATAATAACATAATAGCCTTAGCCGAGGGAGTCCAAAGTGGTGCTGTAGTAGACAGAGAGATTATCTTCCCTCGTTATCAGTGAGAATTCCTTATTGAGATAAATGACGGTGACGTGATGAGAGGTTAAAAAAAAAAAGAAGAAAATTCTGATCGTATTGTTAAATCGCAACTAATCAACTTGACAATTAGAATCTTCTCGAAACAGTTCTGGACTCTGTAACGAGTGTCGATCATCGTGCGACAAGGTTAAAATTGTAACGATTTTTAAGATTCTATAAGAAAAATCAGCCTCTGATTCGTTTGATAATAATATTTGCATATTAGCCTTGTCGTACAAAGGTCGATAATTGAAAATCTGTAATACCGACTGATCAGCGTCCAACTTAAGATCGTGTCCGTCTGTCTGACCGACATCTTTTCTATGGTCCTTTCACGGGGACGCTTATCGAGTTCACCCTATATGGAGATTATTAGACGTAAGAAAATGGCGGCGGTTCACTGCCCTTGAGGATCGTGCAAAATAGCGTTGCCTCGTTGCTGATGTAAAGTCAAGGCACGAGACAACCGAGGGAATACGAGAATTAGCCGAAACCACAGGATATATGAGAGAGAACTGAAGAAAGTTCGTGAGAAAGAGAATGAGAGTGAGAGAAAGAGAGAGAGAGAGAGAGAGAGAGAGAGAGTGAGTATGCGTCATGTGTGCTTGAGTGAGAGTATGCATGAGAGAGAGCGTGAAAGTGTGTGAGCTGGACAACAAATGAAAACGACAATTTCATTCGAATAAACATCGCGCCCTCTACGTAAAATTCTTCGATTCGTCCCCCGTTTCCTGCCCCCGCTCTGCCCAACCCCCATAAAATCACAACCAGTACCCATAACACCTTGGACCTTGAAACCTTAAGTCCGTAGCAACATCATCCGATGCCCATGATAAAACAGCACCGGATATTAAGATGACGATACCCAGGGTACGGAATAGGAACAGGGGAGTAGAAATTATGGAAATACGCGGGTGCGGTTACGGTTACGCATGCGCAGATGCCTTGGCAACGTAGTGTCATGTGCATTTTGGTCACACAGCTGCGCACGCGCATGGGCCAATCGGACACAACGGAGCACATGTCCGGTCGTGACTAATAAGTGACAAGCATAACAAACTCTAGCTCACTGTAGGCCTAACTAAGATATTAACGTACTATCTAAATTAAATTAAAGAATAATGATGATAGGGAGACTCGAGGGAGGGTGCGAGTGAGTTGGGAAGAAGTGAATTATGGGAATGACGAGAGCGGAGGACCGTGTTAGACATAACCAAGTATCTCCGTAAGACGAGCCACAACGATCGAAATAAAATTGGGAATGCATTAATCCTTTTAAAGAAAGAGAGATGAGAGTGAGAGAGAAAGATGCAAGAGAGAAAATACGTGAAATAATCTATAATCTTCTTTACATGTTTTAATTATTCAAATTATTATTATCATAATTATAATAAAGCTATGAATTAATTAATTACTTAATATCTATAAAACTATTTAAATAACGACAAAAAACACGTGGTAGCTAGTCTGTCAATGAGTGTATAATATATTTCAGTACAAGATATTATAGCGATACAAGCTATGCGAAGACGCGGCTATTGTTTCGATGATTGATTGAAAATGGCGGCGCTCAGTTTCACCAGGGACTCTCCCGAATATTTCTTACGATTTAGATAGGCCCGGACAACTTCAGTCCGCCTTGCGACGACAACGAAAGACGACAGGATTTTAAAAAGTCGCGAATTTTGAATAGAACCGTTGTGCGCGACGATTTCGAATTCTCTTCGGGGCTTTTTATTTGGCCGATGGGGAAAGGCGAAAAAGGAAACATGGCGATATCCGGTCTCTAGCGGAATCACCCGAAGTCGCCCGATCATACACGAGCACCGCTGTGCGCGTCTTCTTTCGGTTTCGTTTGCAACTATATGTATGTCGATCCCAGTAAGAGTCCCCTCCAATCCATTATATTCAATGTGAACGAGGTGACTCATCGCAGGCTGTGTTTTGCGCTGATGATGACAGGGAAATATGATGACATTCCATTCCGTGACGAATTAAATAATTTATTACGACCCTTATGTATTTACATATATAAGGGTTTGAATCTAATTAAACTACTATTACTACTCGGCTAGTTTTCAGTGGCTGTTATCGATACATTCCATCCGGTTGTGAAAAGGCTCACGTATGCCGTCAAGACTCTAGGCTCCAAATGCCGTTAAAGACTTTTTCCTGCGCGTTCTTACTTCCGTTTGATTCTTCAAGGAAATTTCAAAGAGATTCTTCATGATTCAGTATTAATGATTTAGATTGTCACTTTTTATGGGGAAAGACGTAAAGTGCGACGTGGCACGAGAAAAATGTATACACGGTGTCAAAAGTGAAACGAACATTTCCATCTCCCATAAAACACATTCCACAGAAATTTCCAAAAATCTTTTTCTAGTAATTTTAAAATATAACGCGGGCATTTGTGATCCCTGCTGAATTTTCGAAAATATTCAGTCGAATTTTCTTTCATCGGCAAGTATCGATCGACATTTGCCGTCATACCGGAAGGGAATGATTTAAATCTATTAAGACGAATTATATGGTTTATACATAGAGCTATAATGATTAAGTGTAAATATGTTAAGCAAAAAAATTTATTTCTAATCGATGCTACATACGGGGAGTGTTGCGAATATTTCGTCTAGAAATTTGTATGAATTTTTTCTAGCAAAAATATATCTCTTCGGATATCGAACGTACTCTTATCAATCTTCATTCAACCACGGGCCATTATCAGTATTACGTAAACAATTTTTTTTTGTAATTTCCCACTTGCTATTTTTCATTATAAACGTTAACTCCGTTATTTCAAACTTAACACTTTTTTTATCTTTATCGATTACTAGCGGCTTTTGACAAAAATACTTTACAACATATTTTTCGAAATTATCTAAATTTCCCGTATTTGCACGCGTTTAACAGTAAATTTTGGCGTTCGCATAAGACACTTCGCACAAACAAGAATAAGCGTAGAGAAAGACAAGGGGAGAAAGCGAGAGGTCTGAAAGAAAGCTCCGCGCAAGAGGAGATAGAGGGAAACAAGGGAATAGAGAAAAGTGTATTGTATTTATTGTATACAAGTGTGTCTATACTATACAGTATCAGTATATACGATGCATATTGTACACAGCAAGTGCAATATATGTACATATATATACATAAGTATTATAAAAAAAGACAAAGACATTACTGTAACGAATCTACTCCAAAGACATTTACCTAAAAAAAAAAAAATGACGAATTGAATAAAAAGAAAAGGTATAGAAAAACAGAATGAAGATGAGTGACTGTCGTTTGTACGTCTTTGCTTGAATCGGCGAGTGATTGCGCGCGAAAGAAAGGGGAAAGGGGGGGGGGAGCTGACAACCTTGTTAAAAATCGTAGAGAGAAAGGTCAGGGGTCAATTGACCCCAAACGTTAACAGATTATAAAGGATAATAGAAATTGTCGGATTAAGCGTTGTTCTTTACAAGAGATTTGCGGACGAGGAGGGGGGGGGGGGGGATAAGAAAGAAAAAAAATTGTTAACTTTAGAACGTGTTGAAGGTGATTAGGTAAAGGCGAAAAAAAAACTGTGGTGGGAATTTGAACGAGGATGATAATCAGTGAGAAAGATAACGAAGGGAAATGAGTTATTCGTGCTAATTAATGTTTAAGCGAATTAACATGGAGATCCGCATGGTTTCCGTCACAATTAAAAAAGAAAAACCGTCTGAATTTACAGAAATAGAGATTCTAACGCGATAATATTTACATATTGAAAGCGGCCGCTCCGATTGCGTATCCACATTGTGTGCTAGTCTGGTGGGTGTTGAGTTTAATGCGAATTTCAATTCGATATTTCAAAAAAAGTCCTTCGAGTCGAATTTGAGTTCGGCTGTGAATGGGTTTTTGGAAATTTATTCGAAATACTCGATATCGATGCAAAAAAAAGTAAATGCGAGATTGCTATTGTTTCAGGGGGGGATTAGGGTATAGGGTATATAGAATCTAGAGAAACATAATGAATTGAATGTTGAGGTTATGTCTTTGAAAGATAATATTTCGAGGGAGAGTAAGAGAGAGGGGTTGGGTCAGAGTGAAAGACGAGGAGGAAAAAAAAAGAATAAATAACTAGACAAGGACTATGCTCACGGAGACGTCGGCGTCTCGACTCATAATTCAAGTCAGGGACGTCCCGTCGTTACAGTCAACTAGGTTCACGGGAGAAGCAAACAAAATAACGACATACTCATACCTTAAACCTCAAACCTATTGAATATCGATAAATTGCGTAAAAGAAAATGATGGTAGGCGAAGAGGACGAAGAAGAAGAGAAAAAAAGTAAAACATATGTGGATATTAATAAAATAATGTATTTTATGACGGGTTTATATAATAATAATAATGATACTATTGTAACGATAATTGACCACTATGGTGTAACTATACCAAATAAAAAGTATAAAAAGAGTAACAACTACTGCTGGGAGATCACTTGGCGTGTACCGGGATGGATTTGAAAAAAAATTAATTTCGAAAAATGACGTCATCGATATCCAATGGCGTGACTAACACGACGATCGCGATATTACGTCACGATATCGTTAGTGTAAAATAAATGCGTTAATATCGTACGACGAAACGTATTCAGCAGGATGAATGAGAAAAAGAAAAAATGCTCGAAAATTTCGTGATATCGAAAGTACGTATGTCCAACGTACAAAAAAAAAGGTCATCAACGCCATCATCGATACCAAAAGTCGATACCGTATCGATACCGCCGACATCAACACCGCGTTTCAGTATCGATAAAACCGTCTACCGGACGATGATAGTAAAATGATCTGTCAGAAGAAAGACGTCACAAGAAAATCTCGTGCTTCAGAATCCACGGTGGATGTAAAAGAAAAAAAAAAAAATTTATTTTCACCAACTTTTCCTCCTGCCCTTTCACTCTTCGTATTCTCAATGACAAAACAGTCCGTTCGTCGTAACTCTTTTTCATTCCTTCGTCCGTCCCTTTACAATTTGTTTCCCCCTCTTCGACTCCATCAACACTGCACAAACTAGTTGATAAGTATGATAGTCGCATGTACTCCGCATTACCATGGTTGTCGTCGAGACGTAAACAGAGAGCGAAACTGCCAGAGAGGCATAGGAGAGGAGAGGAACAAGGATGGGAGTCAGTCGAGGGTATACACGATCGAAGTATCTGAAACGAGTGAAAACCGATAACCAAGTAATAGTGTAAAAAGGTGCGCGTGAAAAAAAAAAGTTAAAAATTCTGATCTAACAAAAGTGCCGAAGGAGCATTTAAAAATGATTTTAAAAAATTCTTAAACCTCATTACCGGAAAGGATGAAAAGTTGGAGATATAAATTTGTCCCGATGATCTTTTCTCATTAAAATTACGTCGATCTTGTACGGATCGTGATGTATCGAGGAGTCTGTAAAATCTTGCGTGTCTCGCCTATTATTAGATAAGTGTCCATATCGTCGTAATAACTTCTCTATAGTGATTCATCATTTTGGCTTAGACGGAGCCATTCCAGCATTTTTTCCCTCTGGTCACAGCGCTCGAAAACTCACAAGAAAAGAGGGGTCTGAGTTGAGCCGTTTAACTGTATAACAGAAATACGTGTATAAAGGTACTATATTTCATTATAATTATTATTGTTCGCAAAACAATGTTTATTGACAGCCGGATATGCTTCCTCTGCATAAGAGAGAGAGAGAGATAGAGAGAGAGAGAGAGAGAGAGAGAGAGAGAAAAGAGAGAGAGGGATAAGATATAAGAATAGTGAAACACTGTTATCTATACGTGAACGCATTTTTTTTCTGCCCGACAAAAGTCACACGTTGCGTACACGTAAACTCTCTCTGACACACACATACAGACACGTGACACAATGCGAAACTACATATAATGCAAAAACACAAAGAAAAACTAATTAACGTAATGAGGTTCTCGCAAAGTGAAAAATACGCGAATCGCAAAGGATACGTAGGGGAGTGGGGGTTAACATTTTAGACGTATGTAGAGAGGGGAGGCAGAGCGACGCGCGCCATTATTATCCGTATGCTCATAATACGATCACGATGATCTTTCAGGAGTTGAAGACGAATGACAGAGAAGCGATAAAAGGGAGATGAAAGAAAAAAAAAGAAAGGAATGAAAGCGCCCGTCACATTGTTGATATAAATTGCGATCCATGATTATTACTACTTACGAATATAATTATTATCTTGCATTGTCTAGTCATACGTTATTATTGTATAACTAATGATATTAATTATTAATTACCCTGTACTACCTAGTCGCATTATGTGTTGCATAAACAAGGAAAATGGAAAAAAACGTAAAAAAAAAAAATGAAAATTACCGATGGCAAACAAAAATAAGAGACACGCACGAGATGGAGAAGTGAATAACTAGTTAATAAAGTGTCAGGAGGAGGAAGAAATATAAGAGTAAAAAGTAAACGTTCAGAGAGAGAGAGAGAGCGAGAGTGTGTGTGTGAAAGAGAGAGAGAGAGGGAGAGAGAGAGAAAGAGAGAGCGTGCGAGAGCGAGAGAGAAACTAGAGAAATAGAGAGAAAGAGAGGGGGGGGGGGGAGAGAGAGCGAGAGAGAGAGAGAGAGAGAGAGAGAGAGAGAGAGAGAGAGAGAGAGAGAGAGAAATTGAGCGGGGGAGCGAAAGAGAAAGAGAGATAGAGAGAGAGAGAAAGAGAGATCCTTTGCAGACGTAGTGAGCCGAAAAACCGGTTGACTTATAGTAATTTATTTACATTTTAAGAGATTACGTACAAAGTGTATACCTCTTTGTAGTATACGAATTGTATTTTTTCTCTTAAATCGTTTTGATAAGTACGGCATTAAAATTATATCAAATCGAAAGCAGATTCTGTCCGAGGATGGAAAAATAATGGGAAACACGTGTGTCAAGTGTGAATATAACGAGTGCTCGATCCTGACGAGGACGAGCAGGAAAAATTGGAAGAGTATTTATTAAAAGAAAAAAAAAAGCACACGGAAAAACGCTTCTTTCTGTAAGAGTTTTATGGTCGATAACGTGGAATGAGATAAGAAAGAAGAGACAAAAGAATTTATCCTACCATGCGGAGAAAGAGAGGATCGGTAGGCGTGGTCGGCAGGGATGATAAAGTAAATTGGCGTCGATACAAATCGTAATTACTATGACTCGAACTGGACGCGAGCGAACTACAGCTGCTAGGATATTGTAGTTAAATATTGTCGCGATACGTGCATACGCAGATACATTACGTTTGCGGGAAAATGATTCCGTTCGATAGGAAATGATTTTCTCTTGTCGTAATGTGCCTGCGCGTGGATCAACGAGTATTAAATATGTGCGGGGGCCGTGGAGAGGAGGGACCTTCCTTTATAGCGCACCAGAATATAACTGACGTCTCTTCGTCTTTCGATCCTCGCTGGACGGCGCTTTTTAAAAATAACTCTGCTCGCAACAAACAAATCAGAACTTATTATACTTCACTGTATAATCCGTCTTCTTGTGTGTGCGTCGCCTCTCCTTCCTTCTTACAGTCGTCCATTTCCGGTAATACGTAACTTCCTCCTTTTACGACCGGATACCAAGCATTCCTTGACTCTACGAGTTCTCATCTTTTTACCGTCCTACCTTCAAATCTTCCTATCTGATAATTAATATTCGTCCTCCTCCTTCTCCTTCTTCTTATAAGGTCCTGCTCTGGTTCTGCGTCATTCCATTGCTTCCTTCCTTCTTCCCTCCCTCCCTCCCTCCCACCCGAGGAGAGCTCGCGGGCCCTATATTGCAATATTTGTACTTTTCCATGTTGAAACCTCGATATACAATAAATTATATTAACAAACTTTGATCGGGGTATTTTAATCGTTATCTGGGATATATTGGACTGTCTTATTTACATGTAGATACTTAGATTTGTTTCTTGGTAGTAGATACTTTTTATTTTCTTCTTGATTGCTTGTTTACGGTTTCAATTACGGGATGAGCGAATGAAGGTGGACATTTCGTTACGTTTTTCTTTTTTAAATTTTATTAAAAACCACAGTCATTTTTGCAATACAAACTCAGATACTGTTGTCTTCGCACCTATTTGTTTGCGGGACTCTTGGGTGAAGGGATAATTTTTGTTTTTTAAACAGTTTTGTATTTTCAAATTAGAGGTTAAGTTTCATGGTAGTAGCCATGGGCGGTAGTTTTACTTTTGACATGGACAAGTAGACTTAAGTTAAGTCATAGTGAAGTGTAAGGTGAAGCGTTATACGACCTGAATGGAGTTACATTAAAGGTAAGAAACTTAATCATTTAGTTACTATCAGTTAAGAGACAAACATCTAAACACAAAATAATCTTTAGGCATCTGAGATCTCTATAAAAAAGGTATATACAGTTTTTATATTTCTCGATATTCATAACACTTGTAGAATCATAAATTTATGAAGGGCCATAGGCTATTCTTGAAGTTCTCGTTTTTATCATGGAACATAGAATTCATTATTAAATGAATATAGCAATGATAACGAATGGAATTTTATGACTTTCATATAATTCATATGCTAATGCGTTATTGTTCACTAAGGTATTGTACCAGTCGATAAATATAAATTAATTATCTCATAAATGAAAACGTCACAAGAATCTTCGATAAACATGTAATGGACATTTATATATTTACATTTCACTTTCTTTGTTTCGGAGCGTATTCTAAACCTCTAATGTAGTTCTTGTTGATTTGATACTTTCCTGAAATAAGTCAAAAACATCTTAGTTTGTCAGTTATTGAATTGTCTTCAAAATAAATATAAAGCAGAGTAATTACACACCGGTAAGTAATTTATATACATAAAGTACTTGATTTCCCTGGACCAGCACACTAGGTGTTTTTTTACCAGGAACGTCCGTAATCGTTGCACTTGCACCAATGCCTTGACACTCCTTACTAAATTCTTCAAGTTTGATACCAAAAGTTTCCAAATTATTGACTAATGTTACCTACAAAATGTGCATTAAAGGCATCAGAGCAAAGTTTTATTCTATAGTTGCATTAAAAACATACCTTTTTGTTTCCAGAACGCGTAGCAACAGTAATGTCAATTGGTTCCAATCGCCCGGAATGTAATAATTTTGTACCACCGACTGTAATAGCGTGTGTATGCGTCATACGACCAATGAACTTATTTATTCCATCTTCCATGGTTACAGTAATTTGATGTACTTTTGTACGCAATATTCCGGCCAGCTGAGGATTTAGATTTAATATTCTGCAAATAATTTAGATTTGTAATACAAAATTGTAAAGATTACTTTACGCACTAAGAATCACTCCTCACTCACTTTCCATCTTGAAGATTTTCTTTCTTCACGTATTCGGTAAAACATTTTCGTACCTCAGCTCTTGTTAGAACGTCACCTTTTCTGCAATCACGGTATTGATGTGAAATGAAATTTTTTTAGTTTTCTTAAATTTTACAATAGTGTTATCGTAAATGATGAAACGCATCTCGACATCTGATTTGCAGAGGAGATCTTGCATTGTCTGCAATTATTGTATCAGAGTAAAATAACATGGTTCATATTGTATACCAATATGCTTACTCATGTCCAAATTTCGACAGTATAGGAAGTACATCAGCAGTAACTCTATAGCACTCCGAAACAATTGGTGCATTTGAGACAACTGGTTCAGGTCGTGGTGTCTCTTCGGTTACCACTAATTGTTTAATTAATGGATGATCAGCCTAAATGCAACAGAACAGAGGTTGTGATAAGATTTAAAACTATTATTTTGTCAATAAACAATGATTACCTTTATGAATATCAAACTTTCAACACCTTTAAGAATTGAGGTATCGACGACTCCCTTTGCCTTCATCGATGCTAAGAAGACAGATAGTTTTTTGAAGCTAGATTTTTTTACATCTACACTTTGTCCTTGAGGACAGACTGCCATTAAATGATTTTTAAAGAAGTTCGACGACAACATTGGCAAGTCTCCTTTCTTGATCGTTGTCTTACACGCTTTGAGAAAACAGTATTCTAACAGAGCGTCCATTTCTTGAACAGGATCTAATGCTGGTGCTGATTCTTCAGCCTGTAGGCTTTGCGTTGCATCTTCGACAGGATCAATTGAACTTGCCTGTGATGTTAAAATTTGTTGAATGTTATGAACGTGTTTTATTAAATGGAGACTACCTGTATCAACAGTACCTCAGTATCACCGGTTGCTTTGGATTCCAATACATAATTATTAACATCCAGAGCACCTATTGTATCTGACAAGGACTTGTGTTCTTGTATTGTGCCTTCTGTCTCAGATACTACATCTGGTAATTTCAATTCAGCTGATGGTTCTTTCTTTTCTTTACTAATTGGAGGGCCCAAATTGGGTCTAATTGGAGGCTTTCCTAATTGGCAAAGCATATCACCTATCACATGAAGAATCTCCACACATTTTCCTCGTCCTGCACACATGTATAAGTCTTCACTATTGTGAGCAGTTACTCCAACAGCAACAGCAGCCTAAGGGAATTAAAATTATTATATTTACATTTTTAAGTTGATAATTGTTGCATACTACCAATGCAACGATTGCACACCTTATTCTCTTCTGTGTTTACGTAAACAGGAGCTTTCTTTTCTAGTTTTCCAAATGAGTACAGAGTTGCTGGACCTTCCAGGACTAATCCAGGTAACATTAAGTCAGCACCACTAGTTAGCTTAGGTATAACTGCCTGACGTGTTGTAAAAGCATATAACAAGCTTGGATGATGCCACAGAGTGAATATTGTAGGAAAGAGCTGGGGTTCCATTATATCAAGTTCAAAGAACATTGGCACTTTAGCAACACAATACAATCTACTCAACTGTCCATTGTGTGTAACAATTTTTAGTGTGCTTATAGCTTCTTTCTTTGGTAATAATGTTTGCACTTGTTCCTCTGTTAAACTGGGAAAAGCCTTAAGTATCTCCTCACACAGTTTCTTCCTGCAATGATACGATGAAATATAACATTAATAAATAATTATGCTTTTCTGAAAATTAATTAAACTGATTCATTTCAATTCTTTTAAGTAGAACACAACTTCTATCTCTCTGTAGCCTGGTACCAAATTATACATATTTATACAAAGGTATTTCTCACTAACCTTTCAGAACTTTTCAGTTGTGTATTAGATTTTACCTTAAACGGTTTGATAAACATTGTGATATACTTCAAAGCTGCTATAGTGTTTAATTTATAAATAATGGACCTATCAAATGCACACAGCCGTGCCTAGCCCGTCCTAACCTCATCCGCGCATGTACCACAGACCACTTATTTTGAAGATACAGCACTCCCGTGCTATAGACTGTTAGCACGAGCAGCAACGCCATCTGATCGGTAGGTTTTATAAGTATTCTATGTTTCACTACAGCCTATTGGAGTGTCAACCCTCTGGCATGTACCAGGTCGGAAATACATCCAAATCAATCCAAATGTATCAATGTCGAAGCACCGTGGTCGAAATACTGATGGCCAGAGATGAACACAGAGAAGTTGAACAGACAGGAGTAGGGAGATGGCCAACGGTACGGTTTTAGGCGATACCAAAAATATGCAACCGTCGATAATGCATATCCCGTCGTAACCGAACTGAACCTGGTCATGAACGTAAGCTTTTCGCAGGCAGAGGTTCTCAGCTAATTACCGCTGGTTCCCAAAGCAACCCTTAGAATGAGACCGGGAACTATAGAACTTCTCAGGAACTATTGAAAAATCGAATAATTGAATAAAGTTTTCCAAATACTGCTAAATATTATTGGGTCTTCATTTACTTTAAAAATTTATTCAAAATATAAAATTGAGGCTAAATCAAAATCTCACAGAATATATTAGAGTAGATAAAAATTGAATTGAAATTGTAGAATATCGAAAATAAATTACGTTCAAATTGAAATACTAATAAATTAGGTGTTTGGAACATTAAAGTAATTCATTAAATCAATAAAGTAAAATATTAACATTTAGAAATCGGAAATTCTGGCCAAGCATATTTAGAAGTAGTGGAAGTTGCTCAGAATTGTGTACACGCACACCCGTCGCGCACGGCTCGGTGAGTGGGAGCAGCCGAAGAGTGGGGGGAGCGCTTGAGACAGCGCCCGGACTTCGAGCGCTCATTCTTCCTCGAGCTGGTCTCCTATACTGGTCTCTTGGAGCCGCCCGTCATACCCATTTCCAACCAATTTCTATTTCTATATTCATTTCTTCTTTACTTCCCTATTTCTTTATACTTCATTCTTTACTTTCTGATTTATCACTTTCCCTATTTCTTCTCTACTTTTATACCCCCTATTCATTACTTTTCTACTTTTTAATTTCTTTATTTCTATCTTCCGTTCTGCCTTGTCGTTTCACTCTGTTCCCTCTCACTTTCCATTGTGCTTGTCTTGCTTGTTCTATACCTTTGGTCGGGTCGAGCATATTCATTCGAGTAGTCAT
>JASANN010000517.1:824485-887485 GCA_031762395.1 Calameuta pygmaea | reverse complement strand
TCGAATGAATATGCTCGACCCGACCAAGGAAATAGGAAATGTAAGACAAGCACAATGGAAAGTGAGAGGGAACAGAGAGAAACGAGAAGACAGAAGGAAAGATAGAAATAAAGAAGTAGAAAAGTAAAGAATAGAGGGTATAAAGAGGAAATAAGTATAGAAAGAAAGGAAGGTTGGTAATCAATAAGAGGGGTTGATTCCAAGAGACCAGTATAGGAGACCGACTCCAGGAAGAATGAGCGCTGCGAGTCCGGGCGCTACCTGAAGGGCTCCCCCCACTCTCCGCCAGCTCCCACTAACCGAGCCCTGCGCGACGGATTTGCGCGCACACAATTTTAGGCAGTTTCCAGTACTTCTAAATATGCTTGCTAAAAATTTCCGATTTCTAAGTGTTAATATTTTACTTTATTAATTTAATTAGTTATTTTAATGTTCGAAACACCTAATTTATTAATATTTCAATTTGAATGCAATTCATTTTCGATATTCTAGAATTTCAATTAAATTTTTATCCACTTCGTATTATTCTGCGAGGTTTCGATTTAGCCTCGATTTTATATTTTGAATAAATTGTCAAAGTAAATCAAGATCCAATCATTTTTAGTAGTATTTGGAAAGCTTTATTCAATTTTTCGAATTTTCAATATTCCTGTGCAACTAATTTTTTTCTTTTTCTCTTATTCCTTCTTCTTCTTCTTATTCCTTTTTCTCTTTTGATGAAACATTTTTCAAAAATTAAGGTCCTACATGATGTCAAGTTGGCACCGCACTTTCTTAAAAACGTCTCAAAAATGTTTCAGCAGTAGGCTTTTTCAATAGTTCTAGAGAAGTTCTGTAATTCCTGGTCTAGTTCTAAGGGTTGCTTTGGGAACCAGCGGAGAGGTAGCGGAGAACCTCTGCCCGCCAAACTAAGAGTGCGGACAAAAGATTAGTTCTGAAGTTGTTTTAATTCTGTTTCGGGATAAAAGTACTTTCTTGCTTTCCTTATGGCTGAAACCGTCGGGAAGTTAGCGCGGTAAAAAAAAATTTATATGTTTATATGGAAGCTTATATGGAAGTTTATATGGAAGTTATAAGGAGCTTAAAAAATTGCTCTTTAAATGCTCCATATGTTTCCGTAATTGCTCCGCTGCTACTATATAATGATTAATAAATATTCGTTAAAATAGAACATTTTTATTTTTATGAAAATTCCAAATAACAAAGCAGATTTTTATATGATATTCTTGATGAATTAATTTTTCTTGATTTGCTCCTGGTTGCTCCGCAATTAGTTTTTTATTTAATTAAAGCATCTTTAAGTAAAATTTGATTTTCACTTAGATCGATTGCAAACGTACTTCTTCTTCTTCTTGTTCCTTATGGATTGCAAACGTAAGCAATATGATTGGTTTACGAACACCTACGACAGCTACGTTCGAATATCAACCGAGAGTGCTCCAAATATCGTTACCTCGGCTCATTTTTGAACACACTTGTGATAGGTACGTTGCATAAAACTTGTACTCCTCGAAGGGCAATAGATTACTCTACCAATGAGCGGAAAGTGGCCTCAATATGTTGTCTTATCATTCATTGAATTAGTCGATAAAGTTGTAAAATAAACATTTCACATTTATAAGATTACTGTCATTAAGGTTGTTATTCCAAAGCTTCTTGAGATTTACAGATAGATCTAATAAATCACTGAATGATTCTGAAGGTTCGCACCCTTCGTTTTTTTATTTCAAGGTAAGTACGTAGTAAAGTAGTGTGTCTAGTCGCCGGGAGGAGCGCTGAAGACAGTGACCAAACAAAGATGTTTTTAACATTTATTAACATATCAAAAGTTGTCGTCGTTATCACTTTGATGCTGGGTGTTTACTTCCTAATAAAGAAAATGAAAATGAGTATTATTGTAATAGAATTATATAATGCTCTGTTCTTGTTACCTACATTTTCTGCATTTTTCAAAAAGTGGAACTTCTTATTGGACGATATTTTTAAGTAACCAATGAGAATCTACGCTTTTTGAGAAGTTCAGAAAGTACAGGTAATGAGAACAGACTTAATACAACTTACCTCTTGTATTAGGTCCATCATCGACATATTACCAGCTGATTGCAAAAATTCATTTATTTCTTGAGGTACACAAAAATGACGAGTTGCATTTGGTTGAATACCCATATCTTCAGCAATAAATCTAAATTCTGGCGTTTCTCTCAGTCCAGAGTTTAGTTCTTCATAAGTAAATAATGTTCCCTTTGTAACAGATTCATCAAGTGGTCCAAAATCAATTATTTTTACTTTGTCCTTTTTATATCGTATCATGTCAATTACATCTGTAAAAATAAGCTGATGGAGTACTAAAATAATAATAATGATAATTAAACTTACAATTTTCTGTATTGAAGCGATGCTTAATACGCTCCATAAATATACTTTTGATGTCCTGTTGTATGCCATATTTTTCTGCCTCTATATAACTGTAGCATTGAGACAGATCACGTTGGGAAATACCTGAAGATAATCAATATAAGATTTAAAATTGTATATATAATTTAGTTACAATAAACAATAATTAAATTACCAATTAGTTCATTTTTAACAACAAAGCATCGAAATTCTGTACAAGGATTAATATCTCTCCACCGTTTAAGTACCAAGCAAGGCTCCAAACAATGTTTATTATCATTTGACTTCATAATTCCTGTCAGATCCCCCAAAATTCTATCTGAACTTTTTAGAAGTAAATACACTTCTTCCAAAGTTGTACATTTCAATGTTTTTGTTGGTGCGACCCAAGTTGCATCCTGAAAATATTATTTTTACAAGTCACTGCCATTGATATTTTCAAAGTAGTCAGCCGCTAATAATTTACCGAAGGTGTACTCCAATTACACTTTATGAAAACTGCTCCAAATTTATCAAGAACTTCTTGTATCTGTTTACTGAAGTCAGGAAATGTGGGTTGACATTCTGAATTCTAAAATAAACCATAAACCATATAATTATTAATCATTATAGAACATTATTTTTTTACCAATATAAAATATATACATACCTCAGCAGATTCCTGATTCACAGGTGAACCATCCGACCATTCTGAACTATATGGAACATTCTTCGCTGCCTCAAGAGGTAAAACGAAAGCATCATGTTGCAAATATTTAAGAACATTGTCAGGAATTGGGAGCACAACAGCTTCTAAGGAATCTTTTGTAAATCGTGGATACCACACAGAAAAGGACAACTCCCGTTTCAAATCGTTAACCATGATTATAAAAGGTTAAAATTACAATATTGAATTAATGAATTAAATTATATCATTTACTTGTATGTCACAAAAATATCTATAAATAAACTACTATGAAAAATCGAATTCATTTTTCAAGAAGTATTTAGGTTTACAAAATATCAGAAGACAAATCTTACACTTGTATGAATATTATCGAATTAAACCGTGGCACTAAATCAAATCAGAAAGATACACTAGATACATTTAAGAACTCATTTGTATTGTATTGCCTACTATTATTGTATGTACGCATAAAATTCAGGTAAAAGTATTGTTGTTTTGACAAATTCTAAAATCACGTTGCAATATTTTTAGACTCTAGTTCTATCGATAAAGTAGCCTTGTAACAAACATAACGGTATTAGACACTACTTTATCATTTAAGAAAGAAAGTTACAATGTTGTATTGTATATACAAGACGACGCCTGTGTGGTGATTTCATTTCTATATGAAATAGCCAAATGTAGGATTTATAAGTATTTGTTTAATATTATTTGTGTACTAAGTATTGTACCCGGAAATGTTACGTCGATTACTTTATGAATTGTGGTAATGTGCGATCAAATCTGGCAGTAAGAAATTATGAAGACTTTCGCTAGTGCCAACATAGTGGGGGCTCCAAGTGTTTCTAATATCTTAGATCAATGATATTATTTAGAAGATCAAAATGCACAGCTGAAACTCAGCTGTTCGCAAGCATCACGAATTCTTTCCCAACATCATACGTATCTTCTGTAAATTTTGTTTTAACAAGAAGACTCATAGGCCACAATTAGACGGAATCATACCTGATGTTTAATGTCAGGAACGTGCACAGTGCTTTGTGCGTAAAACTTCTGTATTTCTTTTATTTCGCTATTTAATGTGTACTTAGTTCAATTTAAGATCAATCGTAAATAATTTCATGAAATTTGACTTCTTAAATGAATTTAAAGATCAGAGCAAATAACATTACTCGTATTCTTTGCATGGATCATTTTTTAATATAATGTACATATATTTTGTTGACAAATGCCCATAAAATGAATGAAACATATCATTAGCTAATCTGTATAATAACAGATGCTTAAATCTGACTAGGTAGTCATTAAATAATTTGTTTGAATTTTCATTGACTACATATAATGGAACTAATGTAATATTTGTATTTTCAGGAATATGTCAAAGAACCGGTTCTTGGCGAGACCTCAAAGAAATTAAATATTGTGACATATTTATTGTGTGTATTATCCCGCTCATATTAAAGATATGTACAAAACCGTGGGTAGTTAATTTCTATGGAAAATAGATGTGTCATTAAACAATGTCAGAGCCTTCTTGTTCATTGAGTAAAGAACATACTACCAAATCCAGGAAAGACAAAATGGTTAAAAAGGATTGGGAATATTTTGGTAACTGGCTACATTGCATATGTATAGTCACCTTTGACCTGGAATTAGGTCAAGCTATCGAGGTAAAGAAAATTCCCTTATAATTACATAATACATCCTATATTTCACATTTTGGCAATATTTAAATTGTAAATTCTTATTACCATAATGATAGAAATATATATACATACACATATATTTGTTGCAGGCAATATATCCAAAACATATTAAGTTAACGGAGCAAGAAAGATCAAATGTATGTTATTTAGCGTTTCCTGATTCTAATTCAGGTTGTATGGGAGATACTCAATATCATGTGAAAATTAGACAAAATGGAAAAACAACGCAATATACACAAGCATTAAAAGAGTACAATAGAAAGTGTCCAATTTTTCTACAAGCTGATAAAGATTATTATTGGGGCTATGTATATTTTCGACAAGTTAAAGATAAGACTCTACCAAGGGGATATTTCCAAAAGGTATATAACTTGTAAATTATATAACTTCGTATGATATGCATTTTCTGTATGTAATGGTAAATGATTTCAGAGTATTGTTATGATAACAAAATTACCATTTATAAATTTATTCAATGAACTATGCGCCTTGATAGCCCCTGAGTTTTTTGAAGTCGGCAATACCGTTATGGATACAGTAATTCAGCAGGTTGATCAATGGCCTCCACCCCTTCCTGGACAAATAATTCACTTACCTATTATGGGTGTTTTATTTCAAGTTAGTCTAAATTACAGATTACTGTTGTCAACTGTCAAGAATATATTTGTTTTTTCTTCATGTATACTTCCATGAATTTCTTATTGCAGACTTATATTCCAAACCAAAATTACAAAGCTCCTGTACCGAATATCCCTGCAATGGAGCATGTTCCAAATAACCAAGTGCGCAGGCTGTTCTTGACATCTGCTTATGAAAGTGACATGTTTCGCAGTCTTGCCAGTGTTGTAAGTCATGTTCATCTTTTGTGGGAGCTTGTACTTCTCAGTGAACCAATTGTTGTGATGGCCAGTTCGCCAACAATTTGTTCTGAAATGGTACAAGCATTGACAACGTAAGTACACCATCAATTATTCTACCTGCGCGAGTCGTTTAAATAAAACAAAGTTAAGACTAATCATAATTTTATTCAGAATGATCGTACCTTTAAAGTATTGTGCTGATCATCGTCCTTACTTCACAATACATGATTCTGAATTTAAGGAGTATACTACAGATGCTCCAGCTCCTCCTGCTGTTATACTGGGTGTCACTAATCCATTTTTTGCTAAGACGTTACAACATTGGCCACATATCATTAAAATAACTGATGGGATAAGTACTGGTAAGAATATTATTATAATGTAAGTTAATGAATCTATAGATTTTATGCAAGAATAACATATGAATAAATTGTTTATATTACAGAGAATCAAAAGTATAGAATAAAAAAATCAGAAAATCTCAAAGTATTAGATTCAAAACCAGGTGTTTACACTCAGTACAAACCATTTTTGCAAAAAGACAAAGCTATATTAAAAAAATTATTAAGAGGCATTCAAACCAAAAGGCCTGGCGAAGTTCAGACTGCTCTTTTGAAAAGACATTTGTGTGAATTGACTGAGAGTTTTATGATTCCGCTAGAGAGATATATTGCCAGTTTAATGCCTTTACAAAAGAATATATCGCCGTTTAAGGTATCGTATAATATCTTAATCATTAATATAATAATGATAAACGTATAGCGTATGAGAATGAAAATAGAATTGCCATTACAGGCAACGCCAATTCCACAGCTATTTAATCCTGATGATTTTTTGGCCACATTGAGTAGTGCAGGCCCACAACTGACTATTGGTATAAAAGGTGATTGGGTTGGTCTGTATAGAAAATTCTTCCGTTCCCCAAATTTTGCTGGATGGTTTCATACTAGATATACCGAGCTCACACAAAAGCTGCAAGCTATACAGCTTGAAGCCCTATCTAGAGCAGTAAGTATAAACTCCTAGAATTTTCACTTTAAAGTATTATATAATATTTCATTCTTTTTCTGTTTCTCTCTATCTTAGGATTTAAAGACATGGGTTCAAGGCAAACAGGAAGTAGAAATTGTAGACATGATACTAAGAATACGACAGAAACTGGATAAAAGTTACGACGACGACGTTCCCATTGGACATGCTGTCCAGGAAATGCTTAGGGAAAGAATAAACGACATCACTTGTACACTGCCTGATGATTTAAAAGTCATACTGAATCAAGAGTCTTGACATTGTAATTTCATTATTAGCGCTGTAATGATTAGTCCATTATAATTATCAAACAGATACAACCTTAATAAGGTAACCTACAATAACTCAAATGGGTATGGCGTATAACTAGAACATAGGAAGAGTATCCATTGACCGTATCGACAATAATTTGTCGTTAACAGATCAATTTCAAAAACTTACAGCGCAGCTACAAATTTATCATTATTTTCCTTGAAAGTTTATGGATCTTCCGCTAACAATAACGCTTTGCGATTCCAACAATTTGATCTTTCTTAAACTCGAATTACCACAGTGCATGAATTAAACTACTTACAAAATGAAATTTTCAAATATCATATTATGAACTGTGTCTCTCGTAGCATATCTCATTTTCTACAGAGACAAGTCTCAGCATGAAATCTAATTTACATTTTAATTGTGGTCAACGTATTATTTCATATACCAAACAAGTATGAAATATAATTTAGATATTATAACAATCTTACTACGTTCCTTCTAGTTTTCTAAAAAATTCAAGGGGAATGTGATGGTAATCTCATTCATTTTAGTACATTAACTCATTTCTCAAATATTATGTATAACACACCTGTTGCACACTTAAACACAATTGTAAATACGAATCATTGATGTTATTAAAATCTATTTTAATAATAAACTTACAACCTATTATTATTTCATGAAATCAAACGACGTCCAGTTGACGTATGTAACTGTAATTAATTTTTTTTTAAAGTCTGCATAAGACACTCCTATTACCCTTAATATCTATATTTTTTTAACATTCACGCTGAATTCTTCCTATATATTTCTTCTTTATCGGCTGGTCACTGTCTTACCTCATTACAATGTTAAGAAAATTAGTGCGATGAAGTAAAATCAGATCAATTTACTTGGAATACTATTTTGTACACAAAACTATATGCGATTTTCAAGCTATTTGGTCAGCCCGCCATTCGCGTGCTCGACCGTTAAGTTCTTGTTACGCCTGCTACCCTCTTTCGATAGTACGCGTTACTACTAGGTAAACTGACATTATCGTATCGTGTTATGCACAGCACTGTTCAAGTACGATAGTGCAGCACTGTGCAGGACACATAGTAGTAAAGATAGTGTCAATCTAGTAGCTGGTGCAGTATAGTAGAACTATATCTGCCCGGCTGAAAATCTAAATTGTCAGATTATAATATTTAACGTGAAACTTGGAGTAAGATAAGAAGATTACAACACCAAGAGGGTGGCTCGGTGAAGGCCTCCGTTTAGGATTAGGAAATGGACGGCAAAGTGGATGAGGACGGCCACCGGAGCATTAACGATGGCGACTGGATATGCCCGGATTCTCAGTGCGTACTGCAATATCTAAACGCTGGCTCCGGCCCAAAGGATCACCGAATTCATCGATCCACCTATCTCCTTTAATCCGCTGTACGTCCTAATATTTCCTATCCTTTCCATTCTCTCCACTGGAAATGAGCATTCATTATTTATTCTGATTATCTCATTTGTATTTGTTTATCTCTTTATATTAATTATATCTTTATGTTTACTAGCTTGTCATTCATTCTTTTTATGACTGTTCTACCTACTTGTTATTCTTATTGTAGATGTGCCAATGTCAATTTTGCCAGACGAAACTCTTGCAACCGTTGTGGTAAAGGTATGTATCATAGGATTTTTGTCCTTATATATTTGAAAAAGAGAGGAGAAAATCATCATTACCAATCTATGTTTTATACATTATGCTTTTTCACATTTTTAAAATTTTTTATGTTTTACAAGTACAGTTATAGTCCATTCAGAAAATATAAATGATAGGTTCTAATACTTCTTGTCAGCATTGAAGATTCTAGTTATATGCTTGTAATTTATATAAGTATTTGAATTGTCTTTTAAGTATAAACAATTATATGCAGACAGAGGAGAATGTCCAAAGAAAAAGAAGCTTGGTCAAGAAATAGGAAAAGCTGCAGCAGAAAAAAGTAGAGGGTTATTCAGGTAAATATACATCAACAAATTAATTATACCTAGAATCATTTATCTTTAGATAAAAATTATTTATATTGTAGTGCGGATGATTGGCAGTGTAGCAAATGTGGAAATGTAAATTGGGCTCGTCGACAACAATGTAATATGTGCAATGCACCAAAGTTTGGTGAGGTCGAAGAACGAACGGGTTATGGAGGGGGTTACAATGACAGAGGAGTTGTTGAGTACAAAGAAAGAAAGGATGATGATGATGATGAATACGATGAATTTGGACGACGGAGGAAGAAACGAAAATTAGATAACCGATCCGATGATGATTCCAAAGATTCGAGGTATAACAGTCCACCACGTAATTCATCTAAAGAAGAAGTGGTGAAGGAAAAACCAGTAAAAGAACTTGTAAGATTCTGAAATAAGATTTATATATTTTATGGTCAAAATATTTTAAACTGATTACTTGATTCATTTCAGGCAGAAGAAGAAGAAGAAGAGGAGGAAGATGAAGAGGATGATGGAGATCTGTCAAAGTACGATCTTAGCGAATGGGATGATTTTGTTCCAGTAAAAAAAAGGTGAGAAAAAGGAATAATTTGTCTATAAAAAGTATCTTCATGATCATTGTATAAAATTAAATATTTTTAGTGCAAATGGCGATTCAGCTGGCTTGGAAGGACAGCGGTCAAGGTAAACACGGTACGATGAAGTTTAAATGATACAGTCATTTTGAATTATGCACTAGTAAATTCTTTAAATAACAATGATTTCATATACCTGATACAATTCAGAATGACTACTGAAATCAGGCCTTGTAAATAATAAATTTGTCTTATTTTAATTGCAGAAATGGAGGAAACTGGCGGGACTCAGGCACATCCAGCCAATGAATGGCTGGACAGGACAGGTTTGGTTTGGGTTTTGGGTAGAAAATTGATTAAAATGACGTGTCATTAATGAATATTGAATTCGGGCGTTTGCTAAATGTCTCGACTAGCATGAATGAATGTCACAAAGTGCCATCAATAATTTATAGTCTTAATTGATGGAATGGTGAATGAATCAGATATACGTGAATGTGTTCCTAGTGTTCCATATTTAGCAAACGTCTTAAAAGTAATAAATTCAAGTATTACAAATTTATCTCTCTTACAGGTCGCTGGAAGTCAAAAGAGCGGAAACAGAGATAAACGACAAAAACACCCAACGCAACAAATCTAGACATTTAGAAAGCACCTTTAAATAATATAAACAATATTAAATGATTATCTTATCACGGGTAATCATTCATAATAGATTACATTTATGAAGGAACACGATGATTCACTGTACCTAAAGATGTGGACAGAGATAATAGTAAAAAATTTGGCAATGTAGGTAAACAACATCAGGATACTGATGCCTAAATCCAGACAGAAAAAAAGCTTGTAAAAATAATTTGCGTGGCTACTCCTTTAGTTCTACAAATTGCTTCAAATTGCAATAATGTAACTTTATAGAGAAGATAAGCACGTAGTCCTTTTCGGGTGTACAGAAAGAGAAAGCTTCAAGAATACAAGAATGATTAGAAATATGAAAAAAGCTTACATTCTCCAATATTTGCCTAGTTGGGAGAGTCTGAAGTTCAAGTCATAACTGGTACAATTTGCTTCAACGGCAAACAGTGTCAAATACTTCCATGAAAAAGATCGGTCATTCATTTTTCTTCAGTCTTGTGGAGATAACAAAATAGTATATAATAATAACAATTTGTAAATATTACGTAAATATCATGTTATTGTGACTTCATTTTCATCGGTCGAAAAATTTTATATACTAGAGGCTCATTGCGCGCGCTGACTTGAGAGCTCATGAAAGATTTAAGAATTATTTTTTATTTATAAATTCCAAATCCTAAACTTGTAGATTAAATTAACGACTCAGTAAGTTAGGAGATTTTTAAATAAAAAATTGTCCTCTTCTACCTTCCTCGTAAGAAAATGTCATTTCAAATTGTTTATTTTATTTTACGTAATTTATTACTTATGTAATATAGCGTATTGGAATTTAAAAAAAAGATAAAAGTGCCGTTCAGTAGATAAAGCACGAAACTTATTACTTCGAAAAACAGTACGTTGGGTATTGTAATTTCGAGCCATTCTATTGTATTTGTATTAAAATGATTAAACTCACGTTCGTGACCCAATAGCATCTTCTGCCAATACAGTTTGATAATGTTTGGAATTTTGCTTTCTCATTCTCTTTAGAAGACAAATAAAAAGCATTATCAGTATTGGTCATTGTCTCACTATATTCTTCGGATCGTTATTAATCACAAGTAAAATTTCTTATATACATAATTTTTCATTAAATATCCATTTCGCTGATCATCTAAATAAACTTTTAGACTCTCTCAGGAACGTACTCTCGAATAAGCGACGTATTGATTGATTTCAAGTGGCCATGATGATTGAATACAAGTTTTCGAAGGTCAATTTGAATTTTCTCAAGAGGTTGACTTTGAGATTTATTAATGGTCATGGCAAAGGTCAACTTGATCGAGAATTGTCTTCTTTTGAAAGTAAAGGGATAGACGTTTTCGCAGTAGAGTATTATACGAGTCAAAAATACTACCTCATCGGATTTGTCACTCGTTGATATTTCATCCTAAAGTATGTTGTTAACGAGATCCAAGATCAACAAACTCGTACCGTATCAGCGCTAACGCCAGTGCCAGTGTCAGCGTTAACACCAAGCCAGTACCAGCAGAGATGAGTACTCATCTCTGGTGCCAGTGCGAGCGCAATTCAACGATTTTCAGTATAGAGTTTTATACAAAGCTTGAAAATTTCAATATAAAGAAAGGCTTATATATATTTAATTTGTCGTGCACATTCACACAATCTGCACTCACAAATATTACCATTTAAAAATGGAAGAGGCTTCGTACGATCAACGCTAGTATCAAATCATACAAAACTGTTAATCACAATGAATAAGTCGATAGATAAGATTTTGCTGTCCAATGAAAACATGTTATACAAAGCGATAATTTTTAAAACATACCCTTACGCCGAGAAATAGCTTATTTTAGATTCTATTAAATTGATCAAACTACAGTGTAAAATTTATGAACGAAATGCTGAAAATATTATGATTACAGATCAAGTAAATTTATTTTCTTCATTTCGACTCTGTTATATTGTACTGGGAACACTGCAGGAAGTATAAAACGGTGGGTACGTACGTTCAGTCTTTAATCTATATAGGAAGCTGTAATTGTTGGGCTATCAAGAAATTATTGATTGATTCTTGTATCGACTTCTTGTAAATATCTTTATTTTATTTTTCATTTATAATAAAAATCATTCGTCAACAACATAATTGTTCTTAGTCAATTATTCTTATATCATTACATGCTACGTGGGGTCATGATTATGCACAGAGTTGGTCACGAAGGATTGGTGGGGCGATATTATAAGAGTTGTTGTATCAGGTATATATATCGTATATATGTACAATTATCAATTTGAGCTTGCTTGACTGTGTTAAGTATTTAGTGATAAGGAAGGATAAATTATTGCCGACTCCGTATCAACTATTTCTTTTTTTTTCCCCTTACTTTTTCTTATTTTCCCCCAAAGTTCTTCCGTGCGACTGCCGTTTCTATGCGAATTCCTTACCTTGAGCAACACGAAGAGCAACGTCCAAAGATAAATAACTTTCTCTGATCCAGGAAACTCAATTGTCGTACGCGAACTCGAATTGTATAACCGGCTGAAGAAAAAGAATAAACAACAATCGGTTTCTCGGAAAACCAAACTTTACACTTATTTACAATACTGTTAATAGACGCATTCCCAGATTTGTAACAGTTGGAATTTACATAATCGTTCTCTACCGGTCTCGAAAACTTGTAGCTAGGTAATAATGTTTCCCTAATTAAACACATTGGGCTGATCGTCACGGCTAGAAATTTCGCGTGCTCCTACCTCCATGTCCACGATTTGATACATCACACCCCGATATACAAGACCACGAAGATATCGACGTCGGCCACGATATTGGACGTCGACATCGATGTTAATTAACAATGACGATTAGATACTCAATATGGTTCGGCAATCTCTCAAAAAATTAGAGTACCAAATAAATGCAACCAATCGAAGAACGAGAGCCTGTCGCGTGTGTCAGAAATACGCGAATAATGAGTACATAAGGTATACTGATGTATGAGTGTACCTGGTCTCGTGTGTCATTGGACGAGACTAAATGTAGCTACGGCTTGGTAAATCGCGCACTTCCTAGTAAAACTCCCGTATAAGAAGAAGCGAAACGTCGTCAATGTTGAAGGGAGCGGAGTGGGATTAAGGAAGTATGTCACGTCTCATAGAGAGAAGTGAGATGTGTGTATTACTTGGGCATGAAAAACTGCTGATGCGAATGCGAATTGGGTGGTGGATGCAGATTAGGATGTGGCGGTCCGCTGCCTCTTGTGCCAGTCGCATAAAGTTGCTGCTGGAAATTGTGAAACTGTTGGGCGTAGTTAGGGTCGGACATACTGGGTCCGCCAGCGACGAAGGGACTGTTCTTAAAATTACTACCACCCCCACCCATACTTGGTGGTAGAGGCTGTGAGGCGTCAGGTGGTCCTAGACCCATGGGACTGGCCTTACTACCGGGCACGTACATGCCAGGATTCGGTTGATTGGGGACTTGAGGTACCATGTCAGGAGGGAAGACTTTGTCGGGGTCCATTGGACTGCCGGGGAAAACACCGCCGCCGACCATGTGCTGCATGCGCATCATGTTAGGCTGCGGTCGCATATTGCCAACAGGCCTCATAGAGGGATGAATGCCTACGGAAGTGTTCATAGGTTGACCGTCCATCCTGGGTGAACCACCCATACCAGGTAGACCACTCATGTTTGGCATACCGGAGTGCGGACCCATGTTGTTCGGCACGCAGCCATTTGGGAAGTACTGAAGATTCACCGAGGGTGATGGCATCTTCGATTCGAGATTAGAGAGCGGGTTCGTGAAGCGCTGAAGGAAGTCTAGGCTTGGTGGTCCTCTTGGCGTGTGACCCACGTTAGGCCTGGCTGGTAAGTACTGAATGGTGTTTGGTGCACTGGGCTTAACCTGCACGTTGGCTCCGTTGTATGGACTCGGTCCTGATACATGACCCATAAGTCTTGGGGGTCCATGAGGTTCACCGGGATATGCACCGCCTGAATGCATCATTCCGTGGCCCATCATAGGATGACCAATCTTGTTGGGAACACCGGGACTACCTGTATGAGGTGTTGGACTGTAGCTCGTCGGTGGTCCACCGAGTCCGATGCACATCCCACTCACATCACCAGGTTCGTTAACATTGCCGGATCCACCAGGCATGTGGCACCCATTCATTTCTCCCATTTGCATCATGTGCATTCCGTGAGGATTGAACGGCATCATTCCTGAGTTACCAGAATGCATGGGACCTTCGTTTCCTAATGCGTTACTCGCAGCCGTATTCGTCAACTGTTGACTCATCTGAGCCAAGGAAGTTATGGGATCAAAATGATTTGCTCCCATTCCACCCAGATTCCCAAGCCGGCCATTGCCTCCACCCCCGCCACCAATGTTATTAGGATTTAAAGGTACGTTGTCCGACGGTTGACTGACATTTGCTGACGGCCTACTGCATGGAAAAGATGGACCCAAAACTGAACCGGGTTGCGGTTGATTATTGGGATTTCCAACCGGTGGCTGTTGGGGATCTTTTGTCGACGGCGGGGATGTGTCTGCCTTCATATTAGGCGACGCTGGAACTGTTCTAGGAGGTCCCATACTGTCAGGTATACTGCTGCTGTTATGAGGTGCAGGACTACTTTGCGCACTGGCAGTCGTCTTGCCCGTAGACTTTGTTGGATCCGCTGGAGTATGGGGTGCTGCACTTCCTGGAGTATGTGGAGTATGAGGTGTGTGTGGACTATGTAAAGGACCAGCAAATCCTCGGTTCATACTATCCATAGACGGACTTGCACCTTCGGATCTAGCAGGGAATTGATTGCCACTCTCCATGCTTCCTGGCAAGATTCGATTCGACATCTCTGTATTGTTGCCCGTGCTCCTGCATGAAAAATAAAAGAAATTACATAATATTTAAGAGAATACAAATGTTTTTCATCGGATATTACTTCCATTGAATACGTATTTAGGAGAACTTACGTAGGTAGACTCCCATCCTTGAGACTCGTATTAGGCTGCTTCTGTATGGTGAGTTCTTGACCCTCGAAAGCATTGAGATATTGTATTTGCTGTGGGCTAGGAACCGGCATTAAATTTGCCTCCTTGACACCAGCGGCGTTTACCGTACCACCATGTTGTTGTTTTTGTTGAGCTAAAGATTGCAGCGTCCGGCAGAACATACCATCCACTGATCAAGAAAAATGTGGAGCTCAATAGAGTTGCTTTAATCTTACCAATAGAGTCTCTTTATGTACTTGTCATACTGCAGCTTCCATGTTTATATAAGAAAAAAAATAGTTTTTCATGCAAAACAAAAGCCTTACCGCTTGGAGGTTGGTTTGTTGGGAAGTCGAGGGAAGAATCCTTTTGTGGCGTCGCTCCACTGGGACTGAGGGCAGCGAGATGAGAATGAGACACGGGTGTTCCAGGATTACTGTGATTTAATCGCGTGGTTGAAGATGTCGTTGCTGTACCAACTGCAGGATTTGGCGAGTCCTGACTAGTTGGACTCTGGCCTGGCAAGTGACCTCCTGGTCTTTGGTTACCAAGTTGAAATTGGCGATTGCAATCTGCAGGTGAATTTAAGGCCGAACTTGCTCGCGGCGACGGTAGCGATAGATTGCTCGTCGGATTGTTCGGCGAGGAGGGATTCGGACTCTGGATGGCAATAGGTACACTCGCCGACCTCGTCGTTTGATGATATGGAGGAGGTGGTCCTTGACCACGAGGTACACCTGCCATACCTGCTCCGCGTAGGGGGACTGTACCAGGACTGCCAACTCCAACCTTTAACGTAGCAAATTATATGTTTTTTTTTTCTTATGTCTAATGGACTAATTTGAGAAAAATGTAATAATAAGCCTGTGCATCTTACTTTATTTTTTCCATCGAGAAATTGACCAATGCCAACGGATTTGTGCCAATCCACAACTGGAGGACATTGACCCTGAGGTCCTGTAGAGGGAACATTTGTCGGTGGTCCGGAAGTAACGGGTGTTCCCTGGGCAGGATCGAGAGGGCCACCTGCTTCGTCTTTGCATTCGCGGAATAATATTTCTTGCATTTTTCTTATAGTCGCCAGTTGCACCTCCCGATGCTGACGCTGTTGTGGTGTCAATTGTTCATCGGGGACCTTCACACCTTGCAAAGAAGGCTGCAGGCCGCCAGGACCAGGGCTGGTGTTACCTCCTAATAAGTTAGGACTATGACCCATGGCGGCATTGGTAGACGGAGGTTGCGGATTAGCTAAAATAATAAACCGTTATAGATTAAAAGTTGCTTTATATAGATCAAAAATATTTGAGAGTATATAATTAAAGTTTGTGAAAATTCTAACAGTATTACTATGGAAAGTTATTCATTTTTTCTATTTACACAAACTCATACGTACCTGGATTATTGGGGGAGTTCGGCACGAGGCAAGGCACATCTATATTTGTATCATCCAACGATGACTCCGGGTTACCCAAAGAGTTTCCACCGTTAACGTTTCGGAGATTAGGTTGCTCATTCCAAAATGGTGGAGCGTTTGGATCCAGTGCAGACAATTCTGGGGGTTGTTCCGTCGGGAATCCACTATTTGGCGCACCTTGCTGCCCTTTCTGTTTCATCATTGCAAGGTTGTTTAGCCATTGAGCAGGATTTTGACGAAACTGATTGACTTTATTTGGATGTTTCTGAAATAATAAGAATTATTATTTTCTAGATAACGATTTTACGGGTCATTTCGTATCTTTAAATGCACTTGATAATAGATGGAGTAAATTTCACAAGAATTTATAACAAAATATTACCTCTAAGTATTTCTTGGTGCCTGGTTGGGCACAATGATAAGCAATGATAGATGGGAATTGTCCCTGTAGCACTGCATCTGCACCTTTATTCGCAAGTGTTGTTGAAAATACAAAGATCTGACTTTGTTGTTGCATGTACTGTGCTTCGCCACTACCTGCTCCAGCTCCCATTTGCTTTCCAAGTACATTACTCACCAGTGGTTGAATACCATCTGGTGCAAGGCCCACATTACCTCCACAATCTGTAACACACGTGGCACCGTTGCAAGTATTCAAATAACTGAAGTCATAATTTTTGGTATAAAAATTCTAATAATATAGTCTATGTATACACATAATTTTCTCTAACTTACTTTACTCAGAATGTTGTAAAATATAAATCATCTTAGTCTTCTCTAACTGAGAACTGTAGAATAACTGTTTCATGTGGATGATATACAATAAATAGCTTTGATAATTAATAAATTACAACAGCAATGTTTCTTTCAAGACTGGCTAGGACCTCATTTGAATATAAACATAAAACTATTCGATCTACTCCAAAAGAATGTTAAGCACAGCAGAAACAAACTTCATCGCAAAAACATTCAGATTAAATAAGTTAGAGCTTTGTTTGTGTATGATCATCTAACCTGATAACTTACCACCAGGTAGTTCCTCTGTTGAATTAGTAGGATCATTTTCTTGTTTAACAGAGTTCAAGACTGGTTGATTACCACTAGGACCATTCTGATTATCTCCAGACATCGTGCTCTCCCCGTTAGTTGAATCAAGATTAGAGTCTCTAGCACACTCGGTGGCATCGTCGCCAGTAGCATCGTCGTTATTGGCAGTCGTACCTTCCTCCTTAATCTTTACAGAGTCCGTATCTGGTTCTTCCTTGACCACCGTAGTGGGAACACAGCTTGGTTCACTAGGTTTCTTCTCCGTTTTCATGTTCGCAGGCTCGATGATGAGCTTTTCAGCGTCAGACTATGACGGACGTTTTAGAACCCAATATCATGGCTACGTCCTTACTGTTCCGTTGTTGCGTGAGCTTTAGAGACGACCTGAGCCGTGGAGGTTAATCAAAAGCCGTGTCTACAGCTGAGCTACCTAAGCGTTACGTCGAATCAAGCCGTTTTACCAAGTGCGCCCGATCAGACTAATATTCTCGTGGCTCGCATGATTTTGGAGTAATGTGTCTATCTTAGGGCGATGCGTGCGTGCTGGGCATCTGCGAATATCTCCGTGCATTTAACCGGTTGCCAAGGATGCTCCTGATCCTGACTTACACGAGTCTCTTTACTCAGCGAATACTTCTGGCTAAGAATTACGACAACTGAGCCTCAAATCCTCTGGTGCACGAAACTTGAAGATGCCGAAATGTCAGCAGCCTCAGCTCGGCGCCGAGCGCATAGCCCTCCTCTTCGGCTGGTGCTGCTGCTGTTATTGCTGCTGGTTACTGCTGCTGCTGGCTACTTGCTCAATGTTTCAGAAAAGATCACGTTTCTTTCGAGAAGAAAAATAGGCGCCCTAAGAGTCACACACGCACGCACTTGGGGCCAATGCACGCCGCACTTAAATTTCTCTTCGTCTTGCGAGCATTGTTCTCCTCAACTTTATTTGTCACTTCATGGTCGCTTTGATTATTTATTTCTTTTACGCACGGCTGCCAACTGCCAGTCGAAAGTTGGGCACCGTTTTAATACGCTTTGAACAAGGACGCCTGCATAGAGGCCGCGACGGCAGAGCAGGATAAACAGAGCACAGCCATAGCTAACTCGTTCCTCCACTTGATCACACGCAGGTTACTATTTTGGTCTTTCTTTCGTTGAATTTCCACCCTCTTTCCAAGCTTAGTAGCGCTCAGCTCCCATTGATACGTAAGACTCCTACGTTCCGCGAGTAGCTCGGAACTTAATTTACCTGCAGATAGAACACACGCGAATTTATACCCACACTTAAAGTTCGTGCGAAATTAAATTTGTAATATATAAACCCAGGGTCGAATCTAGCGACACGAGCACCTGCGTGCTTTTGTGTTCCTTCCAAGGGTTGCTGGGTCCCATCCCGCTCAGACGCGGTATTTTCAAAGACACTCACAATCTTTTTGATTATCAATCCCCAACTAGTCACTTTTTATTATCCGTTTCTTAACCTATTTAAATCCGATGTCTTTCAATTTTGTCCTGCATTGCAGATAAGCACTTACAGCCAGTTGCTACTCACCGTTTCTGTTTTTTGCACGTTCTAACTACATACTTGCAATCTTAACGTGCATTTATTATTATACAGACTGAATTCAGAGAATATGTACTTTGAGGATGAAACTACACGAAAGGCTCGATTAGTACTTATTGCAATCATTTGCAATAGGGACAGTTACATATTGTAACGTGCGTAAACAAACGTACGAAAGTCTTAGATAATACCGGTCGTTGTCTCTGCCAAGATAATACGTAGGAAACTTTATTTAATGCAGTGTAGCACGTTGTATTATCTAGATAATTTACTAAGAGCAGTTTGTATTAAGCTAGGCTATATATAAGTATATGAGTGCACCTGCTACCTGCACTAGAAAGTGCATCGCGAAACAAGCGGTAACTCATATTGTCGATTCGTAATATATTCATCGTCTTGTCTGTCTTATTGTTTAATCATTGATTATTTCGTTGGTAATAAAAAGAATTCTTTAGCATATGAATGCATTATGACGTATCTTTCGAAGTATTGATACTTTTATGTGAAATTATTGATTTTTCGAAAGTCGATAGTCGTTTAATAGTTATTGAAAATTGAACAATTATTATTAGAAGCGTAAGTTGATTATGAAATTTCTTAGACATCGGCTTATTTAATTTTGTTTAATTCGTTACTTCAGGTCACTGCAATAATGTATAACCTCCTCTGCTGTAGGTTATTGTTGAAAGATATAGCTAATCTTTTTATGAATAAATTTTATTGTTTGTATTTGTTGGTAATTATTTACAGCGTTTAAAACGCAAAATAGTGCCGTAATGAATGAAAAATGTTCTCGAACAAGTACAGATATTTGTTTATGCAGTGATGTTTACTGTATCTTGAACAATGTTTGTTGTTAACTAATGAGTATTTAATTATTTGTTTCACAGGTACAGTAAATCATGTCTCAATTAGATTTAGATCCACAATTTACGCAAGGTCTGCGTCTTCTACATTCAACAAATAAAGATTCTGTAGAACAATTGCGTGCCCTTTTGGATGAGGCTATCAGGCAAAAACATGGATCTACAAAAATGCTTTGCAATGTTTTGCACAAAAAGGTATTGTACCTTATTTACATTACTGAATATAATAAGAATCTTTACACTATTATATTTTGTAGTACACGATGGAGGAGCCAGTATTAAGTGACCACAGTAGCAATAGTAGCAAGAAAAGTAAAAGTTCAAGTTCTTCGTCCAAACAATCAAGCAAATCTAGCAAAAATAGTTCACCAGTTAATTTACCAACTCGAGATACACCACCAGATGTTCTACAGTCAGATGATACATTAGCTTTAGAAATTTTGGAAGATGACTTGACATGTGTCATTTGTAAAGGAATGGATGTTGGAGCAAGAAACAGGCTTGTTGAGTGTGTCGAATGCCATGCATTGTATCATCAAGAGTGTCATACTCCACATATTCAAGATTCTCAAATAGATGTTCCTAAATTAGTGTGGTATTGCTCAAACTGCTCAAAATCACAACAGGTGTGTGTTTATATACATTGTATTATTTTTTTTTTGAATGTGTGACTGATACTTGATAAATTATATTCTTGTATGTTATTCCTATTATCATTGCAGGCTGCCAAAGAGAGAGCCTCACCGAAACCTGTAACTGAAAATAAGCTTAAGGAACAGAAAAAATCAACCAGTTCTAGTAAGTACAATAATTCAAGATAATACACACATGTATATAAATATAATAACTATTGTAGTAAATTATTAATTATATCTGACAATATCTTATTATACAGGCTCAAAGCACAATGATAAGTATAAGTCATCATCAAGTACCGTAAATCAATCGCAGTCCAACAATGGCAGTAGTTCCACAACAAATGTAAGTACAGGACCAAAAGTTACACCAAATATTCATATCATCAGTGCTGATAAGAGATTGAAGGACATGATGAAGAAGGCTAAACAGGATAAACGTAGCACAGGTAATACAGCTAATGGTACTAGTAAGCATTCATCATCAAATTCATCAGTTTCTTCAACAACAAAAAATACTCAAGAAAAGTCACTTCTATATAAAATGAAACCAGGTTCTGAATAAAATCCTAAAATTCTCCCACTAGGTCATTGACATCGCTTATACTGTTTTCTAGTACTTGTGCATGTATATTTTAACTTTTTATAGCAAACTTCGCCTTTTGACATAAAGTAAAACTGCATGATAACACAGACTTCAGTTTATCGTGTCATTAATAAAACGGAACTGTGCTATCTAGAAATACTTTCACATTAGACGGAAATTGACAGACCGTAAGCGAATTTCTTGTGTATTATATACTATATTGTATTATATATAACACTTTTTATACATTATTACAAAGCCTCCCGTTGTACAGAATTGATATTATCAGTAGGTTTACTCTGTAACACATTATCCAGAATGGCGTTCATCGTTATCATAAAGATTGAAGCTAGAAAACTAAAAATATCAATCATTAAAATAGGTATGCACTTTAGCATTCCGTGTCGCCATACAATATACCAATGACACTTAGTATTCTGATACTTATGACAATTTTGTTTTCCCTTTTTTAAATGTAAAACTATTGAAATAGCTAATAATTTTTTATAAAAGAAATAGTCTAGCAAACTAAAAATCTGTAACCTCGATAATGATCAAACATTATTATCAATTATTAAATGACATATTACGCGCTGTATTCTGTAATATTCTCATTATTTTAGTAATAAAGTAAATGTGAAAAATATTCTATGTACTTAATCATTCACTAAAAGCATAACAATAAGTCCAGACTAATTTCCTTTAAGCATATTTTCGTGATCCATCAGTATCTTACAATTGAGTTACGTAAATAGACTTAATTACAAGCCCCTTTGATCTATCCCAATTAGCGCTACTAGTCGAGTATATAAAAAATGTATTATTCTATTAAAAAATATAAAGTACTCTGTACCTCCAAAAAGTAGACTAGGAGAAGGAAATGCGTACGGAGTTTGCGTGGGGTGGCACAGATTGATAATAAAAACAGATATCGTTTATAATACCAATATATTTTTGCGATTTCTCAAATGTTTAGTTGTTTGTCCCTACGTCCCATTGAAAATTTGGCAAGAGTCATTTCGTTTTCGAGTGTGACTTATAATCTAGGCGGGTGCGGGATGGGTGGATACTATATACATGGGGTTTCATGGGTTACACTGGCATGCGCACACATATACACCCTTTCATTTTGTTCACGTAATAATAAAATATGCTTGTTGCCTATATTATAGAAATGTATTCACTTATATTGCCCCAAGAGGTTCCTGAATCTAGACAAGGAACCCATCCGAAGCATCCACCGTATGAATGACAGTACATAGCAACAAAGTTACTCTAGTAATTTACATTAGGCGGTCGATATCCGCTATAGCCTAGAAAAAATGGTGTCGAGTAATCTACTGTGGTTGGAATTGCAAGAGTTCTAAAATACAATATTTTATAGAGAAAAGTGATAAGCCCTTGAGATGGATGGAGTCAACAATTATCAGTCTACTTGGCTACTTTTTCTTTGCATTGCATTTCATTTTTTTTTTTTCTTATGAGATTCCCAGTTCGAGATTCTCAAAAGTTTCAAATACGTTAATGAAATTAAGTCGCTTTCCTTGACTAACAATGAAAAGCACGTTAGTCTCTGGATGAGAAAGAATAGATGATAATTAACATACGTGGAACATGCTCTTTTAGGGAAACCTTGCAGTTCGTAATCGCAATTCTACTATATAGGTATGTATAACAATGTGTGCGCATGTGCGTGTACGTCAATCTATACATAATTGCAGTACTGAGATTCGCGAGACACGCTTAAGTCTATAAATGAATTTCACAAGAGTCTCTTTTATCTTGGCATTTAAAGATTGAGGCGCCAGTTTTAATTCACGTAATTCTCGTGTTTCATCTCACGAGAATTAAACCGATGGTATCCTGCTGCACGTCGAGTGGTCGGAGCTATCGATTGAATCAGTCCTTTCTTACATATCGAGAATGATATGATTCGCGAGTATTCGTACTTGGTGATGGCGAAAAGCTTTTGCACAAGAAAAAGAAAAAAGAATTACCCTGAAACGAAAAAAAAAAAAAAAAATGAGCACAATGAGGAAGACCATGATACGTACTAGGTACGATATCAACGAGATAAATATATACGAGGTAACTCAAAGCCTGACGCGCGAAAATCAAAATTGGCAAAACACAAATAATTCAGATTGACGTACATTCTTACGGTACTAGCTTCTTCATAGTATAAATAAATACAATACATATAGAGAGATACATAGGTTGGGACCCTTAGAAGAGGGGAGTCTGGGGACCTGGATTAAATGTTGTATTACATGCGAGTATTAATTAAGTACAAGGATGAGCACGCCCCCAGCCTCCCTGGGCCATTCGTTAATGAATAACCCATCTTTATAGATTCGATCAGACGTAACGGATCTAATGGCTCGTCATTAGATCGGTTCTCGATTAATTGTTTGTAGAAGCGCATAAGTAGCCTTGGCAGTGCGCGCTGAGTTTAGCTGTAATAAAGATGACCTCGTTCAAGAGGAGATTCCGAAAATATTTTCAACAATGAAAATACTGTAATAAAGAGGATTGTTATCACTACGTACGACAAGTGTCTTCAATGCGCCCGATAAATCTTAGCAATATGAAAGACGCGCGCCTCATCAGATGGATGGCCATGAGTATCACTGTATAAAATTTTTTTAACATGATCAGAGCCCTGGACACTTTTGCGCCCGACACTGGTATAAAACCGCCTTACCTCGCCGAGTCCCTACGCTCACATGCTTAACAATTATTGATAATTCTCAATTAAATGATAATACCAATAATTATATACTTATTATTATATAATAGTCCACAATAATCCGTACGCGTAATTCATAAGTGTAATATAGATTATTTCGCAAGTCGATCATTGTAAAATGATAGTAGCGATGGCGTGTATTACTACCATGTAAGTATATAAACTAAATAAAAAAAAAAAAATAATAAAAAACAAACGTAAAAAAAAGATCGTAAAAAAATTTAATTCCGTACTCGATATACGTAGCTAGGCCTAGAGTAGACTGAGCTGCTCTTATAACTCTTAACCGCTTAATTTCTCGTAACGTTATCGTTAATTACCTTAGAATTTATAATTATTTCTTACTCTGTCTCTTAACAGGGCGCTTCCTCAAATATATATATATATATATATATATATATGTGTGTGTGTGTGTGTTTGTGTGTGTGTTTTGTGTATTTATATATATATATATTTATTATACATACATATATAGTCCCTCTCTAGCTAGCTCACTACAGTCCGCGGAGGTGTGTAATGTATTCTTTTTGCTTTCATACGCGTGTATATATACATGTATATGTATATATACAACACATGTTGTACGTATATACACTATATGAAAGCAAATGTATATGTTATACACGGGATGGCCGGTGGGACGTAATGATACACAAAAGATGAATTGACCAGATATTAAAGATATCTCTGAGAAACTGATGTTGATTGAAGCGAGAGATACGATATAGACAGATTAGTATTAATTAATTGCAGCATTCGAGTAATTTTAGCGAACCGTCAGAATGTTAAGAATTGTACAGCCGAATTAATTAAAATATCAAATCCTGCAAGTGACTAATATAGTTTTGTATGATCCATAAGCACGTACCAGTGCTCTCTGTTAGATGACGCAGTCCCTATGAGAGAACTCGGTTGAATTTTAATATCTGGCTTAATACTTGAGTAAAAATTGTCGTCGATCCATCCGGTATACATATAATATAATGTAAATAACATAGCAATAATTATATCATAATGAAGATAGTAGGCATAGCCACGCGTGCTCAGATCACAGACTACTTGCTGTCGTACATCTTCTTGTACAAACAGTCTGGTGGACACTATGGCGTTCTCACTTACTTTTATAACGTTGTGTTGTGTTTCGTATGTTGCGGGCGTGCGGACGAGAACGCGGAATCCAAAGGGGTCGCGCGTTTCCATGCTCCGCAACGGACCATGTCTTTGACCCTTTTGTTTTTCTTTCTCTCTTTGTCTTGCCTCTTTAAGCAACATTATACTTAACGCGAGCTCCGAACGGTACTGCGATTACGAAAACTTCATTGTCCTCGCCGGTATAATGACAGGCTAATCGCTACACACTACACGCTACACGACACACGCCACACGTCACACGCAGTCACTACGCTGTCCTTCGTTAAGGAGTATTACATAGAGATAGCGGAGTTGCCCCCCTTTTCACTCGTCGCATCCTTTAGAATCCTGACATTCTTCATTTCCTTGTTGAATGAGTTACGTTAGTGTTTTCCTTGTTTTGCGTCCTCGAGTACTTGATGAAGAATGTGGTGAAGATGCTCCTCTATGTTGCCACAGCGAAACGGTAGGGGTTATGCACTGTTTGGTAAATGCATGATGTGTATGTTTGTACATGTAATGAGGTGTATGTGGTGCGTGAAGTGGAGGCACTAGTCAGTGTTTTTTGGGAGGTCGACGGGTTCAGGGATGGAGGTCGAGAGGTTATGTCAGCAGGCACTGGTCTCTTCACCCTCGAGCGTGCACGCCACGTTCTCCAGCCTGTGGGCTAGGTGTAACTTGCGGCAGCCCGCATCTGTCTCCAAGGCCTCTAGGATCTGAAATTCGTAGAGTTGTGTTAGGTGCTATCAGAGGTAATTGTTAATAGGATTGATTGATATGTCAAATGTCAATGTCAAAGTTTAAGTAGAGACGGTATGTACTTACTTGTTCATAATATTTGCTGACGTAAATATAGAGCTCTTTCAGCGCGGCTATTACGTCAAATTCATTAGCATGGGATGCGCTGAGCTGCTGCATGGCACTAGACATTTCCTGATCAGTGATCTGTGGTAATCTTTGTACGTCGGTATAAAATCGGCCGACCTTTTCCCGATAGTGAGGAATATCCTTAGCGAAGAGTAATTTGTTAGACGGGGAATCCTTTCCTAACCTATGCTCGGTTGTTGAACATGAATCCATGAATGTTTGAGCTATTACGGAGAGGCTCGAGTCCACTGTCGTTGACTTATTTATGTCGAACATAAAATCTGGATTCTTTATGAAGTTCACCCAAAACCTGAGTGGTAGACTGTTTGATTTCCAAGCATGAGGTACTTCTGGATCAATTATGCCGTGTCTCTTCGCTGCTTCATCCAGGAGGTCGAACAGCCATTTCACTGCACTGGGTAAAGCTTCGTTTGCTGTAAGTATCGTGTTCAAAAAATCATCCACAAACTTTTGCACGGTTCCTTTAGTCGACAAGAGTCTCGTGAGAAATATTTCTGGAATAGCTTTATGCGTACGCTCGGGATGCGGATGTTTGCCACCAGCAAGTCCTATTCCGGGTGGATAATGCCCTTCCTCGATGGGCCTCACTAAATGATATAGTCTTTGATTTCCACCATGACCACTTTCGATGTCACCGTTTGCCGTTATAATTTGGGGCGAATTTTGGGAGTTGAAGTAAATACCGCTTGGAGGATGAGAATACATAATTGGACTGATCATCGCATGATTCGGCGTGGATGGAAGATGGGCGGACGAACAGTGATTTGCATGATGATGATGGGATGGCTTGCAGTTGTGACAAGGTGGCTTACACGTTACGGAGAAACCATCATTCTGACGTGGAATTAAAGACATTACGGCTGATTCCTTGACGCCGTAATGGGCTAGGGTATTTATCTTCTTCCAGTCGCTGTTACACTTGGTCGTAAGGTCTTCATCTTGAAGTGTAAGATGTCCACCTCTACCGTGCCTCCATTCTAAATCCACTTCGTGAATAGAGGGTCTCAGAGAGAATGGAGTATTCTTATAGAGAGCATCGAGTATTTTTGATTTCACTTGACTTATCGTATCGCAATCTAAAACTTTACACTGAATTTTTTCATCGAGGTCATCCTGAACTACGTGCAGGGTGACCACGCTGTGTTCTATTTGTTCGCGAAGAAGTCTCTCCTCTGAAAGGGAGTATCTGGCGTCATGGGTTATCACGTCAACGGGACCCTTTTCTATCTGATGCTTGATTGCTTTAAATAGCAAGAACAAGGAAGAACCAGCATAATCCTTTAAGTAGTTGTACATGCAAAGAGCCATCCAATTTGTGAGCATCTTTTCTACCACGGACTCAGTTCGCCTCAGCATAAGCTGAGGATGTTTCGTGTCGACGGATTTGTCGATTAGCCTGAGTAAAAGATTCATCAGTATGTCAGTAGCATATTCCATTTTTCCCATTAGTACGACCATTAGGAGAGACGCTACATTAACCTTGTCTCGGATATTAAAGTCTTTTTGTGCCTCTAGAGTCTCGATAAACGTTAAAATGAAACACTTGTTATTGATGAGCTGTTCGAACTGTATCATCGCTGCGTCATAGTTTGTCCTGGATGTGTTACTACGGACTCTGGGATCATTCAATATGGGATGATCTATTACACCAGGGAAGAAAACTTTCATTATATAATTCTTGTGGTCCAAAGTCGGTATTCCAGATGATTCAAGGTCTGCAGTTAAATCCGTCATGTCTGTTTGCAATTCGGCAAATGCTTGCTTGCATTCCATTCTCACATTACTTTCAAGCGTATCCATTTGAATTTGTATCCTTTTATATTCCCGTTCTGCCTGTGTGCTCTTTCTTCGGTAAACCACAAGGACCAGTACGAATAAGAAAACCAAACCGAAAGTTCCTGCAGCTATTCCAGCAATTGCCTCGGGTGGTATTGGATAAGACTTGATGACATCATAATGCAAATATCCTATGCGAAATCGAAGACTCTGACCAACTCGTACAACGACCAAAGGAAGACCCTGCTCTGTTTTAACGCCAAGTTCATCCGTATCAGCAGGTTGTTGATCTGGTGGAGTACAGACCAATTGTGTTAAGGCAAGCGACGTTATATTACAAGGCATAATGCCTACAGTGACATTCACGTCAGACTCGTCACTCGCATAATTTAGATTGTCTCCCTCTATGACCAAAGGATCGCCCTTATAGAGTTTCACGTTACCCGGAAACGCAAAGAATTTTGGATCCTCTACGTAGAGCAATTGATTTCTCAAGCTCTGAAAATGCTTCTCCAAGTCTCGCACACTCTCCACATGATCCATAACGAATCCGATCCTTAGAGCTAGTTGATGTTCCTTAATTTTTAATGCTTGAGAACCGTGTTTATGTAAAGAACGTTTAGTACGTTGAAGTGATCGAAATCTTTCTGCTACACTAGGGCTCGGACATTCCATCTGCGTCGGGTTGAGCACAGAGCAGATAGTTTTATTGACTGGCAAAAGTTCGTTGTCGAAATACACTTCCATTTCTGGCTTTTGGATGGTGTCCAGGTTGGTACCATGAACAGTGATCATACGTCCACCAGAAGCGAAACTTCTTAATGGTTTAATTTCCATGATTGTTGGATCGTGAGTATAGTTGTACGGATTGCCTACTAAGGTACGATTAGCCCCGTCGATGCTGAGGGTTAGTCGGCGGATCCGTCGCACTTGACCAGCTTTACTCGTTATGCAGGTTAATCTAGTACTGCTTGCTTGCGTCGCGTTCACATGACAAGGTAGCTCATCCAGGTACGCAGATATGGTGCTACCAATATTTAAATACATGCCGGAGATGGCGAGCTGAGTTCCACCGCTTTGGGGCCCCATGGCAGGATAAACCCCAGAGAGCTGGATGTCCTTGTAATTAAAGAAGACAGCACTTTCTGTATAACCAGCATCATTGCCAACGACAACCGATGCCCTGTCCGTAGCTTCGTGACGCCCGGTGCGACAAACAATACGGACGGAAACTTCGTAATCGACGAGAGTGCACGGAGTGTTCCCAATGTGTATCTTGCCTTCGACGTCGCTTTCCTTGAGGCCCAAATTACTTCCCTCGATAGTGACCAAGGTACCACCCTCGATGGGACCGCTCAAAGGTTTTATCATGTCTATTCTGGGTTTAGGACACTCCGCGAAAGGTGACTGCAGGCAGGAATGTCTATAGACGCAACTGTTACCGCACCAGGTACATTCAAAATGTGGATCCCTCGTTACACAAAGAGAGCAGTCCGCATGTTCACGATGAGATCCCAACACTTCACACTTGTATAGCACAATTGTCGTTTGATCCACGTGGTGATTCGTATTCCAAACGACCGTCACCGCAGCTGAATATTCACCAGTCACTGCCTCGTAGGAGTAAATCGTCTTGTCACATACTATGAAGCGGCTAGAGTCGACCCGAGCTTGAACGCGCAGGTTCGCCCCTTCTATAGTAACGATACACTGGAATCCAGTATGTCCCACTTGAGGATGCGGCAGATTCTCTACCTCCAGGACTATTTCCTTAGGTACATTATTCGGGAGCATCAAAGGTTCCTTACGTTCCACAAATCTTGGGCAATATTGAACACCGTGAGCTGCCAAATTGGCTTGATTCTGTAAGACATAACAAAATTGTGCATGAATGGATGGTGAGAAAAAAAAACAAAACAAGATTTCAATATTTCTTGTTAGATTAGTAAAAATATCTTACATTTTCACCAGATATGATGTTGTTCTGACATCCGCTAGTATTGTGTGTACATTTATTCTCATAGACACACCAGCTACAGGCCCATTGGGACTTTACACAATCTGCACAGACTGTATGCCTCGAACAATCAAAGTACGCAAAATTTCGTGATACGAAGTCCTTGTTCGTTTCGCTGGAACGTACAGATAGAGGTACTAGGACGTGATCAGCATCCTCAGGAATGCTAGGTCTACCAAAGACAGGTGGTGTAGGACAAGATAATCCGTAACCAGTCATTTGGGCGTCTATGGGCTCAGCCTTGCCAAAGACACACTTGTACTTGGCACCAGTTGGCAGCTCAGGTAGAGTTCTGATACTTAATTGAACAGTAGTCATCTGATTAATCGGTATACGATCAGGAAGGACTTGTTCGAAATCGATGCATTGTTGTCCCGTGCCCAAGGATAACCATCTTGGACTACTGTGACTCGCTTTTTGGCAAGCTCGCCTGACAGTGCACCTGAAAGAGAAGTATTTCATATGAAAATCCCTCGTGATATGACGCGACATTATAAATAGCCGAGACATGACGCCTGAGCATGCGAGGAATTTTTTTCAGTTAGAATTTCATCGGCTCTCCGTTACTTCTCTTCTAAGAAATGCATGGAATAAAAATAAGGTGCGCGCTTAAGCCGAACTATCTGCGGTTTACATCCCTATCAAAACAGCTGAGAATAGAAGGTTTACTGAACAAACAACAAGGAAATACGGGTCCTCTGGAGCTGGACGTAAGATAGATTGTGCATAATTAAGTGCTCGTATCTTTAAAAGAGGAAGTCGATTTTCCGGCCGATCTTATAAAGGAGGATGTTCATGAATCAGGATTGTCACTACGAGCAACTCACCGTTTTTCAAGGGAGCACCAACCGCAATATGGATCTTTAGCATCCAGACAACTGCTGCAGTTCGTGTAGCCGCTGCAGTGTTCAACTTTGACTTTAGATATCTTTGACGTGGACAGAACATAGATGTGCTCTCCGCCAGGTGCAATAGCAGTGTCGGGCAGCAACTTTTGTCCTTTATCAATAACGATGCTCTCGTATATGGAGGCTTCGATTCCAGAGAGCAAAACCTTCTTGAGAACACCGTCGTGAGTACCCAGGAATGCAACTGTGTGACTTTCCGTATTTGTAACAGTTATGGACGTTACATAAGCATTTGGAAAGTGTAAAACGGCTTGGCCAATGATCGGAGAGACTCCGGATATCTTGAGGCCCACTTCACAGAAATCCAAAATATTTCCTGTCGTCTGTAACGCAAAATCCAATTGAGTGAATACAGAATAAGACATTAAATATGAGAAAGAATATCTTTTCTTTTCTTCGTCCTTTGTATACTTACGCCTGCTGTGGGACATTTTCCATCCAGAATTGGACCACTGACGTATCCCATATTCCTATACTTGATGCTACCATTAAAGCACATGTGTATGTTCTCGTTGAACTTTGTTTCGATATCTTGTAAACTATAAACGCAGACTGCCGAACGTGGGAGGGGTTCGTTGGTGATACCTTTACTTGGAGAAAAAACAGAAACGAAGACAGGATCGCCGACAGCAATTCCTAGCTGCATAGCTAAATCAGCACCAGCTGCAGCAACTTTAGCATCCTGTACCAAATTATAGAGATGTTGTCTACCATCACCAAGATCAACGCTGCACTGCAACGTCACTTCCGTATAACTGTCATAGTTTGGATCGCTTATGCAACTTCGAGCCAGTCTTGAAATATAGCCCAACTCTTCCTGTTCAGGAAGATAGGACTGTTTCTGGACAAGTACAAAGTATGCGTAGTCACTTGCATTGAAGCCATATACGTATTTGACTAAAAAGTGATCTCGATATTTGACGTCGATGTGTAAAATTGACTGCTTATTGAATGTGTACTCAGCAAACTCTAAAGTGTAGAGATTTCGACTGGAAATGGCAGGAACATCGTGCCGATACTCTCCGTTATTCGTAAAAGTGGTGCCCACATAGAGGATATTAGTCTTTCCCCAAGGATTATATCTTTCTGGACCGATGTACGCGTAAGTAGAGGAATTTTCATCGTTAGCTGCCACACTAGTAGGAATGAAATCCGGCTTAAGGGATATGTTTGCCATTTTGTACTTTTCACAAGCGCCTTGAAGTAGGGAACCGCAGGCAATCAGAGTGCGGGATTCGAGGTCAGCGACAAGCAGCTTATTTACGTTATCCATGAGGGATGTAGTCATGTCCCTGGATGGGCAACCAGTCGCATGGCACTGCGGGTTGTCCATTCTAGGCCCTGTAGAGATTAAATTCCAATTAATCAAGTAAAAGAAACCCGGTGTCAAGTAATTACGCCTAATATTAAAAACTGTAAAATGTACCTGTTGAAACAAGTTCTTCAAGTCTGAGATTAGAGTCTAACTGCACAAGTCTATTAACGGCTCCTGCATAAAGTCGTCCAGTGGAAGGATCTATGGTGAGATGATTGAAGCGCAGGGCTCCTTCTCTCGTCGTGTTTGGATCCAAAGGGTACAATTCGTATCGCTGTCCAGCCGGGAGCGGAAATTGTGCAACTACGTGAGGTGACTGATTTTCTGACGATGGAGGGATCGAGCTGGCTGGCGCATCCATAGCGGCAGTTACCAGGGTAACCAAGAGCCACGCTACGATTGATGCGGACGAAAATGATGCTAAGCGAACGGACGGCAGTGGCAACCGGGGCGGCGGTGGCACAGGTGGCGAAACGGGAAAAGGTTTCAGTCCAAGGAGTCTCATGGTGTGCTAAAGACAGTGGGTAGCTCACTTGTGTACAGGACAAGGAAGGGAAGGTTACAAGGTGTGATTGGAGTGTGTGCCCCGCCGGTAGTTAGCCAGTTTCGGGACGGCACTACCAGCTATGCCTGTAACCAAGCACCAGCATGATGCTCACTGTCTTCTCCTGAAATGAGAAAATCCACAGATGTTTATTATTGTTTCTATCTCCACATTCAACATAATTAACAAACTGTAATGTATCTTTTAATAAAAGGTTTGAGAGACGTTTTGTCAATAGTCAAATGGCACAGATTACTTCTTTGATGAACAACTTGCATTCAATATGTGCTGTGGCTATAACACTAGTTAGTGGGCTCCTGTTTTGCACAGTAGAATTCTGAAGAGGTAATTGTAATACCGAATGCCTACTTAAGAGATCATTGTTGGAAGACAGTGAATTGATTTAAGGAGGGGAATATTAAATAAATGTTATATAGTAAAGGACCATCATTCCATGTCTATTGTTTCGAACCTCCATTATTAATGGATCTAATTGCTATGCTATTAATTTAACAAAGAGTGTTGTGCAAGACATTTCCAAGGAGCACATGCATTAATGCAAACCTAAGGTATAGCATGTAATGTGATGGATAATAGGAAGAAAATCCATTTGAGAAGTAAATAGTATTATGCTATTATGTATGGATACATCATATGGGATTTAGTGTTATATTATCCTTAAAAATTTCAAGTGCATAATATTTTGTTAATCAAATTATTTTTTCTCAAGTTCCTAAAAAGATCCTTTAATCGCAAAATACATTCATAACAAGTGAGAACTTAAGTGGTGGCAAACTGTGTTATTAGTTTATCTAAAATGAAAAGCAACCCGTGACATTTGACATAAGATAGTACAAGTACAATTAAGAGCGTGCGGCAAATCCGCCGAAACGAGATGAGAGATAGCGTCGCATTAATTCGTAAAGAATATTGCGAGCGGTAAAAGAGTAAGAAAATGTATCATAAAAAGAATCGCTGATAATCATATAGAAAAGCTGAAGCAGATGGCTCCACGTTTCCGGAGTGCAGCCTTTGGTTACACACCGCCCTTCAGCAGCATAGACGAGGACTGATGACGACACTAGGTGCACTTGACAGCTAAGGCCACCGTGTCTTCGCGCACAAAGGCAAACTTGTCCTAGCAGGTCGCAAGGAGCGGCTCTCATTCGGAGTACAGAAATATGTATCAGGTTCTTGAGATCGTAGACTTTTCAGCAGTAAGGATGATGATGCCGTAGAGATAAAGATATGTCGTGAGTTAGAGACAAAAGAAAAAGGTCTTCGACAAGGAGAGACGAGAGACGTGAGACGACGGGACTTTCCACGAACTACAAGGTGGATTTCATGGATGAGGAATAAACGGTCTTTAACGAAGGGTGGCTTTTATCGAGGATAAAAAGATATAATTCATAAATCCTCACTCGGTTACCTTGTTTGCGAAGGAGTGAAGGTTTCGTAGGGAGTGAAGGTACTCGCACTCTGAAACGCTCTTGCGTTAGAGTCGCTAGGGCACATCGCTCGTGTCCACCATAACTTGGCAAGGTAGTCGCGCGTCCTAATGAGCTCTTGCAAACTATTCTCCAGCACGATACTTCCGCTAGCGAGATGTTTTAGCGCGTATGCTCAGCTCGCCGGAGACACACACGGTAGCACCGTGCCGTCCGTCAATTCACAATAACACTAAGCGGGGAGTCGGAGTCGGCCGCCATTAAAATTCGACTGACGATGGGCTACATGGGGTTGGTTGGGGGCTCTGGCTACAGCGTGTGCTCCCATAGTGCGTTCAGCGCTCCAACCACCTCCTCTCTTTCTCGGCTCTTCTCCTCTCTCGCTCATCGTACTCATCTCACCTCACCATCCATCGGCTCCATTCCCCACTCTTGCTTCAACGCTTTCTCTCTCTCTCTCTCGTGCTTCTATTATTAATTCTCCCTCTTCGGTTCGCTCTTTCTCTGTCGCTCTCTCACGCAGGCACTCTCCAGTCGTCGGAGCAGCGTTTAACGCGGACGTCGCGTCCTCCTGCGGAAAAAGGACGAATACGTTTCCTGCCATGACAGGTAGCTCCCTCTGTCATTCAGAAAACGAGTTACGAAACGACGACACATAAAATGGCGGCAATGTCACTTCCGTTTAAAGTTACGTCGCGGTATTTTCAAATACTTTTGTCTGATATATCTATACTTGAGTGAGAGAAAAATTTACGATAATCGTAAGTAGTATCATTATGCTGATAAAAACGACTATGACTCTAAAACAGGCCATTTGGGGTTTTGTCTTGCCTGCGAGTGTTAAGTATTAATTAAAGTTTCGTTGGTTTCATCAATTTTTTTATTAAGAGAATGCTATATAATATACTCGTCAGTACATTTTTATACCACTATCATATCTTTTACAGTCTATTCGAAAGTTTTGTCCCTGTCGTATCGTGAAATACTATTTTATTTTCCCTTGGCCGAGTCGAAGTTCTCAGTTGAAGAAGCATGAGCCTTATTAGCACTTCACCAAAGAACTGGTGAGCATTCTATCTATAATATAAACGCCGCGTGCGTCATTCGACGAGAACATATCGCAAGAATACCGATCATATGAATTTTATTTACTAGTTCAGTGTTCCTTATCACGATGCATTTCAAGCAGTACCGGACAATCGATTGAAATTTATTCAACTCAATTCGGCTGGTCTTGTCACAATTTATTTTTGTAAATATTATTATTTACACATATACCTAAGTTTTCTTTGTCATCAAATATTATTGTAACATTTTTTTCTTTATAGAGAGGGATGTGAATTTTCAGCAGGTTTATTTCAATGTATAACAAACATAGTACATAATATAGCGGCTCGTAATAAAAAAAAAAAAAAAAAAAGATAAGACGAACGATGCATAAGTGTAACGTATCATAATTATATCGGACTGAATTTACTTGTCTGCCTGAACTTGTTTTATTTTACCTCACTTGGCTCTCATCGGGTCTGTCATACAAATGTAAAGCTGTGTTGGTGTCGAGTGTAGGGTGACTTAATCGTTAACTTATCACGGACTGGTTATATCATCGAAAGCAAAAGTTCCTATATAGTATTTCTATATAAGCTGAATTCAGCATAATAGCTATCTAGAAGTTTTCAGGATTCCAAATATTCCTTATATAGAAATACAATCTTTAATAGAAGTCCTGTAGTTTTTATGCACGGCGCGCGATCGCCGAACGCATAGAGAGGAAGGCTTCCCTGAACACCGTATAAAAATTATAAAACAGAAAGGGTGTTTAAAATTTACGCCTAAAGAAGTATTATACACATGTTCTTACGTATCGGTGATGTGTCGAGCCTCAATTAGGCCTTCGATATGACGTTAAAATTAAAACCGAGGACATAAATTTATTTCAGATCCGCTTCTAGGTAAAACTTGTTCACTGTCTACCCGCGCGCTATTAAGAGTACGTCTTTGTACTCTCGGAATACATCAAGAGTGTCTCGTAGAGGCCATCGTGGGTAATTAGTCGATCGTTTCCGGTTTCTCATACCCACGCGGTCATAAATAATACTCCTCTGATTATTCCCAAATATACTCACTCGCAAATTTCTTGAAATTATCATGCGTCCTTCTTGTGTTCATGTTGTTTGGCCATTGTGATGCTCGCGAAAGTACTTTTCCCGCTTGCTCTTATTCGCCATCTCTGCGTATATTTTTTTTTTCTCTGGACTAGTGCCTCTTACGAACTATCGTCGTACAGCTTTTCACAAGTACAAGGGATCGTTGTTTAAGCTCTGCTGTGCTCGCCTCACGTAATTCCGATGTGTCTAGGCTCCTGTCAGTGTTTTTGTGTAATAGGTATGTGTGCTCGTCGGTACTCCTGTGTGTCATATTATCGTCTGCAAGGGTGAATCGCATTATGCATTAATAGTATTCTTATGGATGCGGGACTGTTGATGGTTCTGGTTGTAGTTTTAGTGATCATAGTTGTGATTGTGGTGGCGGTGGTGGCTTTTGTGGTGGGACTCTGTGCTCTCACCGGGACAGATTACCTATCCTAATGAAGGAAAATCATGCTTATCGTCAACCTTCGGAGCATTCTGACGTCCACGTGGTGACCTCTGTTCCGGTTGGACAGACTGCAGCTTTACCGCATCCTAAGCAATTATAACAAACGTGGATTAAATTTAACGCAAATTTGTAAAAAGAGAAAAGAGATGCTTAAAATAGGCAGCACTACAACTTAAGTGGGTACGTGATACTTACAGGAGCTCCACCACGGTTATCGCCATCTCTGGAAGTGCCACGATTGCCGAATCCGCGACCATTGGCACGTTCACCGCGAGCACCGCGGCCACCACGACCTCCGCGTCCTCCAGCTCCACGTCGAGAGTCACTGAATTGAATATCAATGCCCAAGACGCGCTTTTGCCTTCCAACGCGTTGCGGATACTCGGCTGCTGCATCATATTCTTCCTCCTCATCGTCGTCTTCTTCAGCACCCTCCTTCTTCTTCTCGAGAGGGTACATCTTCTTCCAGCGAGACAGATCCTCGCCTTCGCCTGCTTTGCGCAGATTATACTGCGGCTTAGCGCGGGTGCTGCGTAGAGCCTTCCATTCGTCGAGAGTTAACTCGCGCGACTCTTCCTCAGCAGGTTTCTCTTCCGTAGAAGTATCTACAGCGTTCTCGCCTTCCTTAACTTCGGCTGACGGCTGCGCAGCGTCACCCTCAGGCTTCTCCGGAGACCAATCCTGGCTCTCCGGGTTCATACTTTCTCTGCAAAAAAATACCATATTATTTTCATGCACCTCATTTCATTAGGAATTTTCCAAATTATTTTTTCAAGTACTTACTCGATTTCGTCATTGTGAGTACCCCAGTTGTGGCTGCCAGCGCCGTCCTTCTTGTCCACTGGTTTCACTCCGCTGTAACCATGCCTGCTTTCATTAATAATCCATATAATCAGGTAACATTCTTGAACGCAAACTGGAAATTATGACGTTTTCAAAGCTACTTTAACTCATCCATTTTTTTAAAGGTTGTAGCTTTGATAATTAATCGTAATGTTAAGAACAGGCACAACTTCGACTTGACATAGTTTTAGTAGTTTTCAAAACGCCAGAAAAGAAAATTACGACTGAAATCAGATTAAATAAGCGAACGACTAATACATGCAAAAACGTGAAGTACATGGCAAAAATCCTTACCTCGGTTGCCTGTTTACAGACATATATAACAGAATATTATACAATATCAGTTAAAGCAAACAAAAATAAATAAGGATTACATCTTAAGGCAGATTCCAAAATTTTATACTTTTGGAGTTTATCCTTAATCTGCACATTTGATACTATGCACTGAAACGTGTTTTTACCATGTTCGATACGGATAAAGCTTTTATGAACAAAGCATACAGGATAAGAAGAATTTAAAGTAAAGTTAGGATATTATAAGCAAATATCTGTTTGATACAGTATAACAAAAAAACCCGCTTGCTCACGTTAAATCCGTATCCACGTTTGACAAACAGCAGCATAAAAAAACGTTGCATAAAAAAAGAAATTTCTAACGGGTACATACGTTTTGTCCGAACCGGACTGGCGATCAAACTCTCGTTTTCCGCGGTTGTCAAAGCCACCACGGCCTCCACGAGGTCCGCCACGTCCTCGTCCACCAATTCCACGAGCTCCACCCCGGCCACGGCGTTCTCCAAATTCTCCGCGGGGTGTGTCACCGGAGCCGCGAAACTCGCGGGTATCACGACCTTCTCTAAAATTTGCCATTTGTTTCTGGTTAATATTACAAAATAGATTTGTGCTTCCAGAAGTCTAAGAAAAATTTGAAAAACAAACGGATATCAAATACTTAATTAAAAATATTTGATTAAAACGACATTGTACTAAAATGAAACTAACCCAGAAGGTCCACGTCTGATTTCTCCTTGCCCTTGTCCCTGACCCTGCCCCTGCCCTTGTCCTTGTCCTTGTCCTTGTCCCTGTCCACGGGGAGTTCTCTCGCCATCTTCACGATTGCGCCTGTTGTTACGTTCTTCGCGAGATTCGCCAGAGAACTTAACGTTGCGATCGCCGCCACTAGATCTTGGTTGAGAAGGTTTTTTCTCACCTAAACATAGAAACAGAAATTATTATAACAAAGGCTTTAAAAAGAAATTATAGAGAATAACGACCTTATAAGGTTTTGTAGCGCTCTTTCTTTTGACATAAAATAGAGTTTATAAAGCCGATTGGGAAATGAGATGATTAATATCGATCAATTATGTCGGAACAAATGATACTAGTATCATTTGTTTGCAAATAGTAGAATACCAGAAACTAAATATATAAACAATGAACCTTGCAATAGAAAACAAGAAAATTCAAAAGAAATCAAAGCAACAGCAGAAATGTAATGCGAAGCATCAAAAACAAGACTATATGTATATAAGTATCCACATACACATAACATGAAACAAATATAACAAAGGTTATGTGATAAAACATAATATCATGCATTATTTTAATTCCAGCATTTAAGCATTATTTGTTACCTTTAAGGAAACTAAATACTTAAAAGATTTTCATAGAAGAATATTTGTATTGTCATATTTAATAGTCGACAAATTGTCTAGCACACACGCTCAATGTGCTGAGCCATACACATAATCAAATTCCTCAATTACATCAGTGATTAAATATCATGATTATTAGCAATCAGAATTTTTCAATTAATATTCATTTTTGATAAAATGGAAAATTATCAGTATTAAGAAAATCAAAATTATCAAAAACAAGACTATGAGAAATAAAATGTGCAGAAAAATAGTTGCTGAGATTTCAATAGAAACTAATACGAACTATACAAGAGAGAAGTGAACGAAAATGATCCCGGCAATGCTAAAGGACAACAGTCGACCTCGTGGTCAGCAAATGCGCCAAAATCTCTAGATGTAAGAAAAGCCCGTTAATATTATCGAGCGATAAGTGGATACAGCCATAGAAAGAAATAAAAGCCTTTTCAATGTATAAGTGAAGCACTAGAAAGGATAAAAGTAATGATAGAAATATAGTGCAAAGTAAAAGCACATGTACACGCGAGCCGATACGACGGTCATCATAAGCGCGCACGAGGCCGAAATGAAGTAGAATGGAATGCCGACTAACCTTGCTCCTTTTTAGGCTCCTGGACTTTCGAGGGTTGCTGCTGGGTCTCCTTTATCACGCGAGTTTTTGGAGTCTTAACGCCAGCGATTTTTTGGGCGTCCGGTTGCTTACTCTTATTCTCCTTTTCCGAGAGCTTCTCCTTCTTTTTCGCCTCCTTCTCTTGTTCACGAACCTTCAGCACTTCTAGCGGGTCTTCATCCTCGTCCAGAGCCAACATGAATTTGTTAGCGACGGCGATGCTGTATGTGTTCTCCATGGCGTCTCGTATCCTCTTTTCGTCGAGGATTATGCGAAAATTTCACGGCTACTTTTGAGCCCTTGTGTAACAGAGACATCCAATATTCCAATATGGCCGAGTCGAAGATAGTTCACCACGAGGTTTGCACTCAGGGAGGGACCGCATTGTCATCTTGCACCCAGCGCACCTTTCCCCCACCAACATATACTATTTCTTGTTTCTTGTCAACGTTATTATCATTATAACATTTCCAAAATTTGGTCTGTCACTTTTTTCATTGTTACATTACTAAATTGTTTCAAGTTCTTGAGATAATTCAAATATAAGTCAACGTGCGATTCTCCAATGGCCGGGACGATTGTCGGTAGCAGTTCCTTGTTCTTTGAGAAATTCAATATAATTCTGATGTTTAAGTTTGTCTCTGAAATTTATTGCCATTATAGCATTCTTAGTATGGTCCAAAAGAATTTTGGAAAAATTATTCTTTACTATGTGACGTAAATAGTGTGAATTTTTCGAAAATACAGTGGCTGCCAAAAACAGCGGTAGCTTCAAGTTACTATTTCCAGCGGATCGGACCAATCAGAGAGCGAAGCTTCTCGCGGGAAATTTTATACGCCATTGTTGATTATATCATACATCAATATTATATTTAGTCAATTTTATAAATAAATTTTTCTACAGTCCAAAAACAAGATAATTTAATCGATACGAAAATTTCACGCTAATATTTAAAGTAGTACGATTTATTAATCGGTTTGAAATGGTTCTTGTTCTTATGATTTTTGAGTTTGTAGTAACATTGTCCACAATGTATTATGAAGAATTAAATTAACGATATAAAATGTGGAAAAACATTGATTGATATTATTAAATCTTCGTGAATAATTAATATATTTTTAAGTTATGTTGAATACAACTGAAAAGATTTCACTAAAACCACTAACATTTGGTAACGACAAGATGGAACAGCAGTAGCGCGCGCGCGCGAAAATTCATATTTCTACAGCATTGCCAGATGTACTTGTCCTATTTAACTTAAAGTTCTCTTATATACGTATCTGTAAAGCACAAGAAAGAGAAACATTTCTTCCATTACTTTTTCAGTCGAAAAGTTATCTATTGTTTTCATGAGAAACATTGCAATAGTCTCATAGACCATCTAAACAAGAATATGTAGTCTTAACTCCCTAATTGTTCGCCATATTTCATTACGGAAAAAAAATATGAAAAAGAAATTAAAAATAGTAAGTAGATTACGAATTGCACTTGAGTAGCTAACCACCAGTGCTAGTTTTCCCACCAATTCTTTGTCACGGACGCCGTAGTTACGGAGCTCATAATATTTCGATTATGTAAACCTACATTGAAAATTTGCGATAAACCATATTTCTGTTACGATAACAAAACAAATATTGAAAAACAATTGTAAAAATTAAGCTAGAATTCTTTGGCAAAGTGGTTCAAGCGATATATGATTTGGTTAAATATTCAATAGGAAGAAACTTTTACGGTGGACTGTATGGGAGCATGCGGCACCGCTGCAAACGTGTTTTGGCGGTTAATCAGTTGCACGCGGTGGCTACGGCAAGTAAGAGGTCGCGTGTGGTGTTTTGGTGTGTGTCGACGGCGACGACGACGGCGACGGTGACGAGGACAACAAATAATAAGAAAATTAGATAAAATTCTTACACAGAAGAGTATTGTGTCCACGACGTACCGTGGATAGAAAGAGGAATAAACGCTTAGGGGTATAGGAAACTGTGTAAAATGGAGCTGCACACTCCGAAACGGGAGTCCCGACCCTTGGCAGACGCATTGCCATCGAGTCCTCCAATGTGCGATACTATGCTCTATCCATGGAATTGGGGCGAGGAAGCACGAAATGTGAACCTTAGTCCGGGTAGCTCATGCTCGTCCCCGGAGTACAGGGAAAACGGCGTGGCCGCCATGCGGGCCGGTCCTGCTGGACCACGTTCTGGAGGATCTGAGAGCCATCGTCGAGGACGTCCACGAGCAGATGCTCTCTCGAATCTTATGATGCAGGGTAGCACTTCTCCTAGCAGCATCAAGTGTACTTATTGCAGCAGAGTATTTCCACGCGAAAAAAGTCTTCAAGCGCACTTGCGCACTCATACAGGTACGCCGCTTGAATATATCGATAAAATGGAATATTTACATGTTTTTCGATAGCACAAATAGTCTGGCTCTTCATTATGAGCTCGTTCATATAATTTACAGCTCTGAATAGTACTTATTTTGCATCGTTTTTATGCAAGTTTGTAACAGTTGCGATCACGCGTCCCGCCAACCGCCATGATACAGCCGCTTTAAATAATTAAATGGCTCCGGCGTGGCTAACGCGTTCGTTATATCAATCAATAAGAGTTATGCAAGATTTTAATTATATGCCTATCTAGAAAAAACGCACTCGTTAAGATCCTTTTTAATTTGTTTTACTTTATGCTATTTCGGCTTAGTAATTCAGAGGTTAACACAGAGCTTCCTTCTCATGCAAACAAAATGTCCGTTGTTCTTTGTCCGAGAGCACAAAAGCTTCGTACCTCTGATTTTAACGTATAATACGACTACGTTATATTTGAAATAGTACGATATTTATTTCTTATATAGATTTTAAGTAATGAAAATAGTCATCAGTCATCTGTTCTGTCATAAAATTGTGTATCTATTTCACCGATCTGCGTTTTTATTTTTAGAATAGGTAGAAACGCACTCCGATCGTTCATATAAAAAATTCTACAATTTTGAACCTGATCATTTTATAAGATAAAAGTAGACAGTATCTGAAAGAATTCGTTATGCTTAAGAAGAAATTATTTACTAAAAACCTATATATGTTAATATATAAAATTGAGTTACATTCTTTTTATATATGCATAGTGTAAAATTAGATAAATCCATTTTTGTTACAGGCCAGTATTATTATTCTTGCATTGGTCTAAACATTGTGAATATTTAAATATGTCAGATTAAAGAATAATATATATTTTAATTTTGATTTTGTTTAGGTGAAAGGCCTTATCCTTGTGATTATCCGGGGTGCACGAAAGCTTTTACTCAATCTGGACAACTAAAAACTCATCAACGTCTTCATACAGGAGAGAAACCCTTTCTCTGCACTGAATCTGGATGTGAAATGCGGTTTACACATGCTAATAGACATTGTCCAGATCATCCATATGCTACGCTAACAAGATCTGATGATTTTGTACTAAAGCCTGTATCTGGGAATACTGAATTACCACACGATGTTACGCGTTGGTTGGAACGTTATAAAATGGCCAGAGAGCGGGAGGATAGAACACCAACTGGAAAGAATGATCGGAAGAAGAAAACATGGAAAAGCAGCGCTGAAAGTCACAAAAGAATTAAATCTAGAAAGGGTTTAATGATGGATGCAGCTGGAGAGCAAGAGAATGTGGATCGTAAACCACCGAACCAAAGGCTTTACTGTGGAGAGAGTCAGGATAGTCAAGAAGAAAGTCAAGATGAGGATCCAGCAGAAGCATGTGCTGTGCTACAAGTATCCGAAGATGAGGAACCGAGCTCACTGAAGCTTCCTATTACACCAGTACGACGGCCTTTAGACCGATTACAACCAAAAAAGAGATGGCTTCGTGAAGCATGTCTTGAACAACAACTGGCTAAACCATTAAGATGGGACGTTCAATCAATGATCACACCAATATCATCGACTTACGAAGGTTCATCACTGCAAAATATGACGACCACTTCAAAAGCTTCATCCCATTCAAAGTGGACTGTATCTGCTATCCTTCAAACTAACGAATCTGACAACACATGTCATTCAAATGTAAATATTGATGAAACTGTGACAGAGAAATCTGAAATAGAACCCACAAATTCAAAGGCCCAAGTTTCTTGGGATATGGCTAATACAGTGAATACATTAGATGTTCAAGAATCTAAAGATGCACAAAATACCACATTGCCATCATCGCACTCTGTATTACAAGGAAACTGGGATCAGATTCAAAAAGGTGGAAAAGCACTAAATAGCGATATAACACCTAATGACAGTGTAAATCTTCGTTTCGAACCTTCAAAGTCTGATACAGCGTCCTCCAATTTTTATTGGGATCAGACCCCTGGGAATAAGAATGTATGTCAGCTCCAGGCAATACAAAATGAAATTCAATTTGTGTCCGATGGAACAACAAGCAAAATCCCCACAGCATTACGCAACAGTGAAAATGAAACAAGGCCTACCGTACTAATGCTAGCTGGAAGTTCTAATGGTTTGAGTGGCAAGGAAATGAATACCCATAAGAATTTGTCCAACAGCGAAGACAGAACTGGCGTCAAGGTTGTGGTAGTCAAGCAAGAGGATAGCGTGGTTAAGTTACCGTTGCCTGAGGATAGCCAAAAATGGCTTGGTGCTTTAGCTTTGATGGAATTGGCCAAAACGCAGGAAGAGGCTGCCCGTGCACTTGGGCTCACAAAAAGATTAGATTCACGTGACGTGCATTCGAGTCTCCAGTATACACACTTATAATAGACTGTGATTTCATAGAACCCAGCAGGTATTATTTAAAATTCGACCATCCAACCGAATGAATGAGAATTGTTTTTTTGATTGTGAATTAATCGAACGACTTATAGGAGGAATTTTAAATTATCCCAAATATTATACTCTTCTCTTTATGTCTTTAATTTTCGACTGTTTACAAAACCAAGCGATTGGTTAAATGCCTCTGTTATACCTCCTTGCAAATGACTCATGTCTTTTTCATTCAAAATCCAAATGTCGTCGATATTATAAGTTATTGCAGGGTACTTATGTTATCACATTCTTCTTATTTATATAAGTCTAAGTATTCGAAAGATCAAAATCAGAGTGTACGTCATTTGATTTATTGTAACAAAACAGTTAAAGGATAATTGAGCTCTTACGAGTAATCGTAGCTCAATTTTCATTTAATCCGTGTGACAATAGAAATTCACAACCGTTATGCGTATTCATATCCTTACTTTTCATTAAAAGGATAATAGTAAGACAGTTACAGTGGAATTGACAGAATCCTTTAAAAATATCGTTCATTATGATTTACACAAAGGATCTGAAACTTGTATTTTATACATCGAGTGTCTAATCACGATTTGCAAAATACGTGACATTCTTTCCTTTATGTTATGCATTTCGATAAAACCGATTTATTACTAAAAATTTAGTACGTCTCTGATCGAAAGAATGTGTCTTCGTGAAATGAATCTACCAGTAAATTTTTTAATTTCTCATTAACTGTGCCACATTCTCGAATAAGGAAATCGTGATATCAGTAATACGCGAATAACTACAGTTAGATATGAGTATGCTCATATGAATAACATATTTTCCTTTCTATTTTTGTAAGCATCCCTTAAAGGAATTCACGTGAGCATTACTGATCAGGGCTAAGTTAATGTTGTGCGAGGAAAGCAGACGTTTCTGCTTTTTCGGTACATTAAGGAAACCTAAGAACATCCTCCGGGTGCAGAAGCCATATAAAACGGTAGACTCAAGCAGTGAACTTTTAACATTCGTAGTACTTAAACGTTTTAAATATACTTGTCAATGCTTTTGCACTTTTAGTGAAGCTTGAATGATATTAAAGAAATTTTATATATTTGACCAAGGTGGTCAGTCTACCGTTATTGTGATTCAGGCAGTCATAAAAGCTTCATGTACTCTTTATTATATTATTGGCTGTCAAAGAATGGCATCTCAGGCGGCTGCGTGACGAGTTTTGACGATAATCGAGAGAATGGAAAACTACGGTACACACAGGCTTTTGCTCACTATTATAAAATAATTCTACCAAAAAATGTTGTATTTTTAACGTTGATGTTTGATACAATTTTATGCTTTAAGTACAACGTGTACCTGTTGCTACTACGAAAGGAGCGAGGTGCGCTGCAACAGGCAGCAAACCAATTGTCTATAATAGATCTGTAAGGATCATATTGTTAGTTGGGTAGTAAACGGTTGTTTTTCTTTTATATTTTCTCTATTTCCTTTTTCGTTTTTCTTTCTTTTTTTTTTGTAATTTTGATCTTGCTTTGCGTATGGAGTTTCGACGATGATAACTCTTTTCCTCTCTTCACTGACACACATGAATTAATTCTAGAACGTTCCCTTTTTTTTTTTTTTCTTTAACCAATCATATCCTTTAGTTTATTTTCTAACTATTATATTTCACAGAAATAACATTTATCCTCCAGATACTCGCAGCAATTTATTTTACATTGGACTAGTAGAAGTGATACAAGTAATTTTTCGTTTCTTGCGATACTGCTGCGGTCAACTGATTATGTATCTGTATTAGGAGATTAATTTTTCATAATACCATTATCAAATTTCTCATAGCTTTAGCTGTGTTAATTTGCTTCCGCATTTGTGCTCGTACGTCATGAAACTTTTCAATGGCAATACATGACGATGGAACAGAACAGAGTATTATAAACCAGTAGAACATTATGACAGAACGTTGAACGATTAAAATATTATCATTTGACCTTTTTTTTTCCATTTTCGGCCTATGCGAATCTTTAAAAAGCTTACGATACTTTTTTCAACTCTTTCGATATTATATCATACTGTTATGTGAATGAAGTGTATATACTCGTGATCATCCGAAATTGTATGGTAACCATACTACTTCTCAGCTGACAATGCGTCAAGTTATTTATTGAAACATTATGGTTGATTATGATGATAATTAATGGTAATATTAATGATAATGGTAATAATGATGATGATGATGATGATTACGATAGTTGTATTGTACGAGACGACAAGAAACATTTGTGTGATATTTAGTAATTATAGTAAAACTTTGTGAAAGCGATAAAAAAAAAGGAAGTAAAAAAGATTTACAAGGATGTTGAAACATTGAGTTTGTAAAGTATTTAATTGGAACAAAATTAGTTACTATTTATACAAAGATGGGAGTGTACACGAGAAATATTTGAGATGGTAGCCCCAATAAGGGTTCCATATTCATTTAATTTTTTAAGGAGCTATTTAAGTTCACCTGCGACAAGCTCTTACCTTTTTTTTTTTCTACCAGATGTACATATCATATATTTTAATAAATATTTTCAAACAAGATTTCTTGCGCACTCATTTATATATTTAACCCACAGTTTTTATCCACTTGCATTCACCTTATTACTAATGTCTTATTAAAACTATCTGTATATGTACAGTAATAAAAGTTTCAGGCAGTAACTCATAGTTTGCCGATATACATGCTGCAAAATTATAATCCTCTTAGTCTGGCAGTATAATAAATTTGCATAGCCTTCTATAAATAAGAGGTGCATCTTTGAACTTATATCAATTGGAAGTTTCTGTCTGATATAATTATACAGTATACAGTTAGAAGTAATACTATCGAGATACTTTTTTTTTGGATCTTGTTTGATTTGTCTTGGATGTCGATGGTTGCGGTTCTTTAATTCTTGTTGCGCGTTTAGGAAACTTCTTTTCGTCTGCATTTACTAATTCTTTATACGGAACGGAAGTTGCTGGTTCTAAGTCTTGAAAATTCTTCTTCTTAGACTGTCTGGTACTTGCATTTCTTGATCTGGTAGTTCGAACGGAGTTTATTGGTTGTGGATCAATCAGTGGTGTATCATCTGAGCGATTGAAATTTTCATCTTCACTATCCGAATATACAATAACTTTTTTCGTACTAGTTATCGAACGTTTTGGAAGCTTCTTTCCATCGTTTCCAGATTTTGGTCGAAACTCTTTAGGCACGTTTTCAGTCTTTTTATCTGAGTATATTAATACTTTTGATGTAAGGGATTCTTGAGTTTTTATGGTACACTTTACTTCTTTCATTTCTTTTGCATTTTTTTTGCCTGATACTTTTTCAAATTCATCTACCGTAATGATGGGAACTTTCAATACATCTTTATCTCTGATCTCATTAATTTTACAACGCTTTGACTTGTCAATGACATTTTCAGAATTATGGTTTTCATTATTTTTTATAGAACTGCTAGCTATCTCGACTGTATCTTTGGCATCTGATACAAAGAGCTTAGTCCGCACACTTTGCTTAGAATAAGTTTTTCTTACTTTATTCCCATTGACTCTCGGTGTGAGTTTTATGTCAGATTCAACTGGCAAACGGTTACTTGATTCCAATTCAAGAGATGTATGAGTATTGGAATCAAATGTATCTTGCGTTGATTTACTAGAAAGCAGAAGTCCCTTAAATAAATCGATTATTTCGTTGACTTTTTCATTATTTTTCTCGCTCAATGGATTCGACTTAGATGAAATATTATTCTCAAGCTTTACTCTGCTTCTCGACTTTCTTACTGGTCGAGCAGTATCCTTTATCGTCGAATCTTCGAGTAGTTTAATTAATTCCTGAATCTTTGTTGCATCTGGTGTCTCTGTCAATGATTGACCGGTGGATAATTTCCGTAACCTTGAGGACATTTCAGGCAGCAAAGAAGATGCTTTATCTATTATGTCTTCTAGCGAGAGTCGCTCGGCATTTATATTCTTTGGCTTATCGAGAACAGGATTAACAGGTGCAAAGAGACTGTTCTCGTCATCGCTTGATTCAGCGCAATCATTCAGAGGAAGTCTTGATTTTACAGAACTCAAATTTCTTTTTGATTTTGATTTATCTAACGAAGCAGTCGTTTCTTCGTCATCCAAGAGATTCATACTGACTTTGGTAAGTTTTAATGGAGGAGGAGTTCTGTGACGTCGTAGTGATTTCATCGGATTTTTTCGTATCTTCTGAGTCGGCGTGACGCACATTGAGAGTTCAGGATTTGTTTCATGAGTAAACTTGCTTACGTCAATGCTATCAGCTGCAGGGACTGTAAAATCTATAATAATATAAAAAGGTTAAAGATATTGTATAGCTTTCATGGTATTAGATTACAAGTTGAAAGTTATAATAAAAGAATTTAATAAATCGATTAAATGACTCACTCGAATAATCGACGGTTGAAAAAATTTTCTGATAACGATATTCAAACAGCAATTCCTTGGCAGATACATAAATTGGATGATTTTCAAGATTATGAGTCTGACATATGTTAATGGCTTCCAAAACAATATTCAGTCCTTTTTCTTCTTTGGCTAATTTATATCCTTTGATGAAGCGACTGAAGTCCAATAGGAAAAGAACATATTCCACCATGTTGTAATAAAATTCCCAAGGATGTCGTTCCAAATCCATTTTATTTATTGTACTATCCAACGATCCTTTGCTCTCCTTTGCAAAAATATTTTTTCGAATTTTAAACGCACCGTAAAAGTGCTCCATTGCAGCGGACGCCATATTTTGCAGAGCATACAATTGCGCCCTGATATATGTACTGGCAAAGACCAAATACTGATAAGGTATATTTTTGCACTTGTAGCACGTGCAATCTTTGTGCAAGAGAAAGTCTGATGGAGCAAAAACTTTCCTTCTCAGTACAGGAGATGCAGGATTCTGTGCAATATCTCTGACTGACTCAACCATACGTTCTGATGATGAAAACGAATACGATGATGTTTCTACTGTTTGCAATTTAGACTTCATAGACAGTTCAATAGATTCAATGTCTAATATATGCTCTAGACCTTGCAGCTTCACTTCACAGTCATCTAGTTGCATCCGGGAAAGGTCAATGAAGCATAAATTTTTAAGACATTCTGCAACGCGTAAAGTTGCTCCAAGCTTTTGGGAGATTTTCAAACGTTGGATCAAGTGCGCTGAGATTTCTTTGAACGACAATAAACTATTCAAACGTAGAGACAAGCGATTCGTTGAACTGAGTAGGACGTCGTATCCATATAATATTTTTTCTTTGGATTCCGCTAAAATGACAATTTTCATTATGCTTCAAACTAGTTACTGATTCGATAAGGAAAAGAAAACTTACACTTAGTTTCGATCAAATTTGAGCTCAAGGATATCATTGCATAAAGACTTTGAACAATATAAAGTGAAAAATTATATGTCTCATTACTGCGTATACTTAATTTAGGATTACGCAGTAATATATCCAACTTCATTAAATAGGTCGATTGATTACAAAGGATGGAGCTCTCTTGCAATATTGTTGCTTCATCGAACAGTTTTGAAGCTTCATCATGCTGAAAAAAGTATTTATAGATAAATCTTTTGGAATGTATGTGAATAATTCTTTTTGCATTTATGTGAATATCTCACCTTTCCAATTTCGAAATAAAAATCTGATAAACCAATCCAATACGTAACAATTGCTTCAATAACATTATTATCAGTTGAATTTTTCAAATCTGTACTAAGCTTTGTGGCAGTATCGATCCATTCCTTGTTTATATATCTTGACAAAATTGCTCGTCCAACCACTGCGGGTGAGTATTAACATCATATATTCTAATATAATGCAATAAGATTACGTAGCATAATTGATAATAATAACAATTATTACCATAAATGATCACACGATGATTTTTCTGTTTTGTGGCCAAATTATACGCAAGTTTCCAAGCATTGATTTCACAGTCCAGAAATCTATGTAACCGGCAATATTCAGCAGCGATTACTATTGTTTGCAAGATATGTTCAAATTCCCATGGTACAAAACATTCCAACTAGCATGAAATAGTGTGATTATTAATTATGAGTCAAATAAAAGAAGATATAATAAATTAAAACTTACAGTATCAATATTCTCAATGTATAAGGACCAAGTCTTCAGTGGCTGCTGTAAATAATTTTGAAGCCGAGAGTCTTCCTTTACATTGATAGTGCTATAAGCAGGCACCACATTTTCAGGTTCTTGTGTTGAATTCAACTTTGGTGCAAGCAAAGCAAACTTTGCACTGTCCATTTCGCATTGTGTTTGTTTGCTCATAGTTCTTGTATGATTAATGAATTTATAAAATTCAAAACCGGCAACCAAAGAGATATGAGACCATGTATTTTTCTCCTTCTTTAACATTGACACAGCTTTTTTTAGATATTCATAAAACCGATCAGGATTCTCATAGATCAGTGAATGATATCCAAGTAACAGAACCCCATGGCCATATTCTAAAGCATTTGGATTTAATGATTCTAATTCATCTAGTACCGCTACGATGGCAACAGATAGATTAACACGAGCTTCTTGTAATGCTTTAATCTCTCGCAAACATAATTTCCGAAGATCATGGTCATTTAAATCAATATCCACTCCAATTTCAGTGATGGTCTGCCGGTCTGTCTCCAGGCACTGTAGAATTGTCATTTTCATTATGCTCTCAGAAGTGATGCATTTATGTTTGACATTAGCCCACATACGAAATGCTTTTGTTTCGGAATTATTGTAGCTGATGAGACCATTGAGAGCTGCAGCAGTCATGGCTTCTCTATATTTCCCATGATTATAATGAATGCTGCATAGTCTATGTAAAGCAGTGGACAACGTTTTGTCAAGATGTATGTAAGTAACAGACGAGTCAATGCCTTCAAATTGTATAATGCTAGAGCATAATAATGAAGATAGAAAAGTGCTCTCTTCATAATAGTCTTTATAGGTAATGCATAAATTGTAAATGTGACTCCCACAGATGCTCCACATTTGTGTCCACTGTTTGCATCCAGATAGTTTCATCTCAAAAATTGAGGATATGCTCTCTTCGAGGAGCGCTTGTACTATTGAGTAGATATCTTTGAGCAAGTTCTTGTCGGAGACTGCATATAGTACAGAAAGAAATCTTAGCTTTAACACGACAGCATTGTAATAGTCTTGTTTGAGCTTGCACTCCTCTACATTACAGGCTTTACATGTGTCTTTTAGTTGAAGGCTCAGCATTGAACCTATAAATTGTACAAAAATCAGAGTTTCTCTTAATAGTTCGGCATTAATGTTCTGCCAACTTTCGTTTTTTAATGATTGCTCCCAGTATGTGAATAACAGTGTCAGAATTCTGGCTAGCATATACGAATTCCATTTGACTGCACCATCAAACCTAAGGCCAGTGACAATATTTTTATACCGCTGCACCATTTGTCGAATAGAATCAGGTTCGCAATTGTTTAAAGACATGACTGGTCTTAAGTATATGATACAAATTTCTTTATAGAATTCAAAGCATTTACAGCACTCTTCGTCTTTCTTCATAGGACTTTCAAAGACTTTGCATAATTTTTTAAACATATCGCCAACATATTCAATATCCGATGAAGTGATCTGTTCTAAGATTATTCTGTTGATTAGCAACAATGCATAACGATAATTTTCTAACTTGTGATTGCCTTCAAATGATATCCGTAAGCTCATTATGTAGGATATCATGGCATCACGAAAGTGATTGTAATATGATCCTTTGGGTAGTTTTATGACTCCCATGATTTTTTCAAAGTAAAAGTCGATTTTACTGAATACACGTTTCCATTGTTGACCATATGCTACTTGCAACATATCACATTCATAAGTAATAAGTGTTGTAAGTAGTTCCCAGGTTTGATCGTTTAAGTTGTTAAATGCTTCATGTAACTGACGTTCAACGGCTTTTTGCCACAGACGTGATATTGTTATGTAAATATCCAAAGACTTTAGTGTATCCTTTAAAAGTCTACCGGGTGTTAACCAGTCACAAATTTCCATTGCATCAGTATATAACTGGGCTGTGAGCAAACACCGTACAATGTGGTATATACTAGAGAAAAAGTTATGTTCATTTGGTACTGTTACTAAGAGGGAACAGATAGTTTTTGTCAGCTTTCCAATTTCCTTAATGGTTTCAATTTTTGACTTATCAAACTGATCTGCAGTACGAGAAAGATGCAATAGTAACTTGAAAAGTGTTTTATTCAATCTTGCATCATCAAGATCTACTGTAATTGTTTTCTGAAAAATGTCAATCAAAATTACATTTCAGATAATGTCAATAAATAAAGTTTTTTTACCTTTACATCTGATGCTATTCCTTTCAACTGATGTGACTGAACCAGTTTGATCCACTCATTTAGTTTTGCATATACGTTATCCATTTTCTATAATAATGAGCTCTGTATTATGATCTTCTAATAGAACAATATTAAAATAAATTAATCTATTGCAGTTTACATTGTCGCTTAATAGGATAAACTACGCTAACATAAATAAAAAATATAACAAATAAAATGAAATAGAATTGTTAAATTATGAATTGCAACCCAGCAAGGTCCAACAAGATAAATTTTGCTCCATAACTATTTGCAGCATAAAACACAAGTTTCTATACAAATCATATAAGCAACTTTGATGATGTAGTACACAAAAAACACAACATTAATATTAACTGAATTCATCTGGCATAAATAATATTTAATATTAAAAACGTTCTTTATTATTTAAGAAAAATACTAATATTCTCAACGCAAATTCACGTACAAAACGTTTTAACTTCTTGTCACTTCTTGTTTAGAATTTAAAAGAATTCAAATTTCTAACCTAACATAACAATGCCGCACGTAATATAATAAATTTACTTACCAGACATTAAATCGAGTAACATCCAAATAATAACAGTAGTATTTAGAATAAATCGGATTACATTGAGTTAAATTATAAACTAAGAGTTAAATTAGAAACTAAGTAAAAATTAAAAATGAAAAAGTGATAAATTTGAACGTCAAACGGCCATTATTATTTATATGCCTATGCTGCCCTCTGTTAATCAAATTGCACAACAAACGCGCAAACAACTTTCGACTGTACTAGGATTCTATGGGATATTCATGAACCAATATTTGAAATATATTTGCATATGCATGTTGTAGAAATGAATTATAGGCATAAAAGAAAGGGTATAAATGAATATTAATTAAATAATGCTTGATAAAAGTAATTTATTTGTTTCATTAAAAACCTAGACGTTGGAATGCAACTCTACACATGTGACGGGTATAATATGTAAAACTACATACTACAGTAATTATATATATATTTATGTATGTATATATATATAATTATGCATTTATGATTTGTATGTACTCAACGTTATATATTATGTATAGCAATAGAATAGCAATGATTAGTATTGATAGTGAAGTTGTTGACACTAATCGTGTCAGTGTGCATTTTCTCTGTACTTAAACTGCTTTACAATGATCTATTTGACATTATTTCTTCTCATAACATTAATATTTACCTCGAGAGGGCTTTTATATTTACAAATATACAGCATAAATTCAATTCCGATAAACCCAGATTCCTATTGGGCAGGTTACGCGAACCTGCATTACAGGTGCTTTCATACTTTATACTTTTATGTATAATATCTACATATTTAAAAATATTAATAAATGAATACTGCATAGCAGGCAGTGGTCAGCCTTTATTTTTCTTTAAGAAGCAAAAAGAATGTCACACTTAATTCAGGTTCCTCCATAATTATCAACTCGTTGATTCAAAAATACTAATCCCCTTCCATTTTATTCCAAGTACAATAAAGTCCTGATTGCAGGAGCTCTCTTTAAGGCCGTTTCAAAATGCGATTCTTAAGTAAACACAATTTCTGGTAGAGTCCCAATAATTGTGCGTACCCCTTTCTCCCTTTGCTGAACAATATTACACCTTAAGCTTCAGAAGTCAAACTACCATTGGCCAAATTCCACATTAACAGCCATTAAAACTCAGTAACTCTTTCGTAGTTATAAAAAAAAAAAAAAAAACGGTTGAGTTTCCTTCAAAAATGCTATTCTTAACACTCAAATATTATTGAAATCTAGCATAGCTCATCGTTATGAACGTCTTTTCAAAACGTACAAAAATGAAAAGTAAATGATAAACCTCGTTCATAGACTTACTTAAATATTTAAGGAAAGAAAAATCAAGAACTGTAAGAGTGCGGCTTATACTTGATACAGAAGTTCAAGTTTCCTCGTGGAAAATCTAAACGATTCTTAAGAACTTGAAAGAAAAATCGCACGACCACCATGACGTAATCTCTTTGGAGAGTTTGTTTGCACTTTCGCACTTAGTTGAGAGTCATCGCGTCATTATTTCAAGAAAAACAAATATTTTCTGAAAGCAATGCGAATTCCGATATTTTATATGAGAGAACAAATATATATAAATCAGTGATTAAAGATAAAAAAAAATCGTAGGCATATCGGTGCAAACAGACTTAGAGGAAAATTAAACGTAACAGCGGGTGATTAAATAACTTTAGACTAAATTAAATTATAATAAATTAAATTAAGTTCGTTCCATCCATTGAATATCTACACAATGTACTACTTTCAAATGACGAGTTGAACGTAATCTATGAACACGCACAGAATCACACACGCAAACACACACGCGCCCACATGACAGACGATGTTACAAGGGTCTCGGCTTTCCCTAAGTAGAGAAAATATAATTTACTTAAATTCTACTCTTACAGTAACTATAGTAATGTACAGAAAATATAAGAGAAAAAAAAACACAATACATATTATTTAAGTTAATAAATTGGTATAGTTCCTTGCATTTCTCTTATCTATTTGTTCGGATCCTTTATTCGACGATTTAAAAAGCAACCACCAAGAAGAGCACCCGAATAATCCCTTTACCTTAAACATAAGCAGAATTATTTCAAGTTCCTATTATCAATAAATGAAAACACGGTACGTATAGAGAGTCGTCTATTGAATTTATTTTCAAGCAATTCAATATTACTGGGATATTATGAAATATCTAGATATCATTGACTTCTAACGACACTGTTCCACGATTTTATGTAATAGACATGTAAAAATATATAAATAGTTAAATAACATATTCAATTTGGTAATAGTAATAGTATCTATCGTTACTGCAGAATTTAAGCTGTACAACAATTTTATGATCTATTTTTTGCTCGTTTATATGATGTTAATAAACAATACCTTTAACGTGGTTTACTTTGCAATGATATTGGTCTTGGTGAAACAATTCGAATTAATGACGATATTAATTATTGCCATTTGCAACGCAATTATTGGACAATACTGTCTGGGGAACGCCTGATGAATTTTTTATAAGAGAAAACAAAAAACGGAGAATACAGAGAAAAAGGAATATGATTCTCTTGTATAAGCTGCACTCTGATAATGGTAAATATAATTATACAATCAATTCGATTGAAAAACAAATAAATAACAGCCTCACTGTGAATAGCCAAATTAATCTGAGTTATTATTCGTTTGATTAGTGTAATGATAATCACAAAAAACAATATCAATTAGATGTGCTTGGAATTTAAGCTGCCATGTCACAAAAGGATAACAAGTGCAGCTTACAAAGATATTATACCATTATTATAAAGACTATTTCGGGCACGTGCTTGTACAATTATATATGGGAGTACATGCTCTGATAATTTTTTCACGTGGAAACTTCAGCATATAAGCAGCCTTTGCAAATTGCATATATTTGTGATTTGATAAATTCCCTTTTTTAACAGGATTTGATTAGCAGGGAATCGGGATATTGTATTCGCACAATAACTATAAAATAATTTAATCACATGTATTTTAATTCTATCCAAGTTTTGACTTTTATCTTCAGTTCGCATAACGGCTATGGTGTTTCCTTTGAAAATGCAATAGTAATGAGAGAGAAAGCTCTATTATGTACACGAAGAGTTGAATCTGAATTTCGTAAAATGACAGAATCAATCAGGCTGGCACCATAGGAAACATGAAGTGGGCACACACGTGATGGCTCTTTTCTCAACGAAGCTTTAAAAATTGTTTACGTACAATGAAGCAAGTTTTAGTCCGCGAGATAAATATTACTTTTAATCTCAATCAGCGTGTTACTATGTACAATGTACAACGATTTAACGGCTTGCCGGGTATTCGCGCCTATTTGATTCCTATACGTAGTAAATAATGACAGTTTGTACAGTAAATACATCTCGCATAGAAACGTATATGAAATTGTTTTTAAGTAATTCATTTTAGAATTGCATAGTGCACAAGCCTCACCCTTGTTATTATCAAAATTATAAGTCTGCAGGATAAAGGGCTCAAGGCTTAAATAAGTCGGTGAATACTTGAGAATGAAATAAATAGCATTGTAATACGGTGTAATCGATAAGCGAGTATCAATCTGATCGTAATATAGTATAGCTGAGAGACGATCATATAATTTCAATAATTTTTAGCATCGAAGGATACTAATGTAAAACTATCGCGTCATGATTGATTGCTTTCTTGGAGCGCTCGAGGATGGATAAGGGTGAGGGGTTTCATTGTGATACATTGTGATCCATTGTGCAGCTTTGATCACAGAAATTTTCGTTCCGCTTGGTCTTGAAAACTATTCATAAGAGATTCATTCGAATGTGAAAAAGGTTCCTTCGATATCCGATATATCACTTAAGTTAATTCTTTTATATAGGAATTGCGTAGTAACTCCAGAAAAAAAATTAATTCACGTTGTTGTCGTGCTATTAGAAATTTGGTCAGATGCTCGCGCAACAATATTCTCCTCGGTGCACAGCCTTTTCGATTCTTTATGACTTTGATTCGAACTCAATCCTGATTTTCGTTTGTGACTCGAACTTGAAGTGTGTGACTGACTCGAAGATCCGTTATCATCTTTATGCTTACGACTGCTCGATGATTTCTTACAACCGTCCTTGCTGTGACTATGATGGCTGTCCTTGCGTTTCTCGGATCTTCTCTCGTTGTTTTTATTATCAAAAAGCTCGGATACCTTAGTGGGCGAAGACTGCTCGTTTACCGACTGAGTTGATTCCTTCATCGAATCTTCTCGGTTCCTCTCTGTTTCTTTACTTTCTGATTTCGCAGAAGGACTTTGATGCCTCTGCTTCTTATGCTCACGTTCTTTCCTTTCTCGCTCTCTTCGTTCTCTGTGCCTTTGTTCCCTCGTTTCCTTCTCCTCTCTATGCTTCTTCTCCACTTCCGGCAGGACACTTTGATGCTCGGGAGATTTTTCTTCCGCGCTTCCTATTCCGCTGGTGCTGTGCTTCTCACTGTCGCTCGTGGATGCTCCGAGTGTCAAGGTTTGATTATTCTCTTCCCCGGAGCTAATAGCACTCGGAGGCGTACTCTCGAGTTTCTCATTTTTCGCTCTCTCCTTAGCCTCCTCTTCAGCCATCTCTATAAGAGCCTTCACTGCGTTCTCCGTAGCACACTCCATCTTCGATGTAAACGCCATTACAGTCTTTTTCTCGAGTAGTTGACAGTATCTATCTTGTCTTAGCCTGTCGTTTATATATTTCTTTTGGGCGATCTCGAAGCTTTCCTTTTTAATTCTCTCGAGCATCTCCTTAGAAGCCTCCGAAACACCGCTTCGTAGAGACTGGCAGACTTCTTCAACGTCCGTTTTCGACTTGTAAATGGCAATTTCCAATGCCTTGTCGACAACTTTCGTTGCATAGGTTTTACCAACTTCTTCTCTAGCCGTGACAATTTCCGGTTCTAAAACTATTGAGTCATTACTGCTGTGGTGTTGCTGTTGCTGATGCGCCATGACGGAAAACTCTGGCAAAACAACATCTTTATCAGAAGATTTCGGCGAACTCTCTGGCGTCTTCAAGTTTGTTGCTGATCTTGACTCCGGTATAGATGATGGACTTTCTTTACTTGGGGTACTACTACTGCTGGTCCTACTGTGATGATGATCCGACTTGTGGCTACTGCTGCTACTACTACTGCTATTGTGTTTCTTCTTTTCACCGGAGTGATGACTACTACTACTGCTACTACTACCGTGACTATGGTGACTGGATTTACTACTGTGATGTCGTTCTTCGTGTTTTTTATCGCACCGTCTTTCATCTTTCTTATCGCTACTTTGCTTCCGCTCGACAATCCTTTTCTTTGAATGTTTTCCATCCTTGTAGGAAGTTGATCCATCGTTGCCCTTATTCCCTTCTTTTCTGTTACTCACTGAAGAATGTCTCGTATGCGCATCTCGATTTTTGTGATCATCTTTACGTTTACCGTGTTGTTCGGACTTTTTAAGATTGCCCTGATACTCCGCAGCGCGCTCCTTAGCCTTCTTCTCATCAAGTTCCATGCACTGTCTATCAGTGTTTTCCTTCTGTTCGTCAACACTAACCCTATCCATGCCCTTTTTCTCCTTAAAATGATGTGCAGCTTCATTCACGACCCGATTGTGTTTAATATTTAGATTATTCATAGACTCTGGATAATACTGCTTTAATCTAACGTGCCAGGCAATGCTTGATACTGCTGAGATTGTTCTAAATTGGTGGATAATGTTACGCGGCAAGAAGTATATGTCATTGTCGTATAAATTTATCCTAGCATAGCGAATGCCTTGTCTACGCAATTGATTCAACTTGGCATCCTCCACCCACTGAACGCATTGTGATATAGGCGGTTCATGAAGATCCAACTGTAGTTTTTCAACGAGTTCAGTAAAGTCACCTGCATCGAAGGCAACTACGTCTTTTGTAATTCTGTTATATTCGTACGTCTGTCCCGCGTGAATTGCTTTCAAGACTCCAACAGCAGCCGTCGTCATTCTATCTAAACCATGACCAACGTGGTCGGCATGTGCCCTTGTCCGGTCTTCAAACATATACTCACGAGCTTCGCTGAGTCTTGGTAAGTATTGTAGATTACGTAGTTCGTTAATGCCCGTTCGACGTCTCTTGCATGGGCTTTTGTTTATATCAGCAGTAGGCACCAGCTGCTCCCCAGGCCTGATCCATAGGATGGGTCCATCATTCGATTCTTGTGGAGTCTCCATATTGACCACTGATAGCGGACCCCAGGGCATTGTCTGAATGAATAATTAAGGAAATTTATGACTACAGTTAATTAATTTTATTTTCTCATGCGTAAAAGAGATTTATTGATAACATACCATTTTTAGAAATGGATTTTCTTCCAGCCTCTGTAACAGATCCGGAAAGTACCCGCCTACCTCCTCGTGCACAGTACCCACAAGACTTATTTGATGAAGTGGTCCGTATCTTACAGTACCGTTACTGTAACTTTTACAAACATGCTCCTTGTATTGAAGCATTGTTGTAGTCTCGATATCGCTATTTCTTCCCAGCACACCGTTTTTCACAGTAAGCGCTGGATAGTTGTAAGCCATATGGTCCAGGAGGTCAGGCAAGTACGCTGCTGCATTATGAACTATCCCCATGACGTGGTAGGCATTTCCGTTCTCGTCTTCCCCAAAAACCACCTGACAATAAATCCATACTTAAATTATGCGTTATCTCATGGATATTTTTTAAAGATTTAGGATAAATGCAGATAATTTTCACCTTAAAATATTCCTGTGCCAATTCCTCCACCTGCTCGCTCGTCAATGCATCTATTTCATCCTGATACATATGTACTACACTAGCACCGCCGTTAGGATAAGTTTCTATGTGAATGTACTTCTTGTATTTTAGACCTTCCAAAGGATCATCGATACTTGACTGCTTCAAAGTTTTATAACTTTTTGTTTGAAGATTTAGTCTCATATTATTAATGTTTAATTTTGGATAAGACTGAGAAATTGGTTTATGGTTTAGGGGGAGCGAATGACGATCCCGTCTACATTGTACACCGATGCTTGCACGTTTAATTTTGCTACGTTTGTAACAACGAGAACAATGACGTCTCTCATTGCTGTGTTCTTTACTTCGCTTTTCTCTTGAAGACGAAGAGGACGAGTGACTCTTCCCATGAGTGGCCACTGAGACTGGAGGACTTGTGTTCGTAGATCCTGGACACTTGGAATCAATTTCATTCTTGGGTTCGATCGTTGAGCTAATATCCGACTGTTCATTTTTCACTGGGATTAAATAACTGTTCGACTGGTCAGGTGGTTCTTCTTTCACACAAGTATCTATTGGACTTGATTCCATAAAATTTTGTTTAGTTGTCACAACCTTTGTTTCAATACTTTGCGATACGTCAGCTTCTGTTTTCACTATCACTGTTTGAACATTGTTGCCTTTTAACAGTGGACAGAAGGGTTCATCCAACAATGGTGTACCAGGACTAATTGCTTCGTTGCTCACGTGCTCTTCATTATATTTTGCTGTGTCCATAATGATTGTGGAATTGGTGATAGTGGTAGCAGTTGTTGTTGTTGGAGTGAATGTTGTGTCAGGACTGTTAGGGGTTGTAGAGACCCGTGGAGGGTAGTCAGGACTTCTCGGGCTGCTTAATATTTCACCACTGCTTTGTGGACTTTCTCCAAGTTGTGGCGTTTTACTGGAAACGTTTCCACATCCTTCAAGTTTCATGGAAAATGTTGACATATTACTCTCAGATATCGTTTGATTAACGGAAGTTGTGTCGGCCTGAAAACCCACAAGATTTAACAGTTATGTAGCTATGAATTACATAATTGTCTTTCTTTCTTGATTTTTTTACTGTGATATATACAATTGTAAATTATAGTTTAATAAATATATGTTGCCATATACTTTTTTCCAGATTGTGATACTGGTGTAAAAATACCTACATGGACAGAATGCTGAATGGAATCCTTAGTAGTCTTTGAAAACTGTCTGATTTGGCATCGATTCTGTTCTCCTGCAATTACAAATACATATTGTTATAATTGAAAAAATTCTTTACTAAATCTTGATTATATGAATCTCAAGAAATATTTTCCTAAAATTAAACAGTATCCACGAGTCCCTGTAAATAAACACTAGCTCATCATTTTTTTTATAATCAATACAATTAGCTATTAAAGAAAAAGTTATAGTACTTCGTGATTAAAAGAATATAGCATTTATTTCTGCTTTACTATTTTGCATAATCTTTCTATATAAAAAGTATTGTTATCCTATCCATATCTATAGAAAAGATTATCACATTAGCTTAATGATTATGGTTTGGTTTAAAATAAAAATAAAAATAATTCAGATTGTAAATCGAGATAGAACCAGAGAATCTTACTATTTGCACAGCTCATTACAAGTGTAAATCATTGAAACCTGTGGTCTGTATCATCGATTCATATTAGATCTAAGCCCATTATGATCAAAGGCTTTAAAAAATGCTCTAGACAAATAACCTAGGCAATAACATAAAGTGTTGCTGTTAAAAACCATAAAGACTGTCTCGTATTACCGTCCGATTCCAATCGGTGATGATTATTGAGTTTGTTTGTGTCTTTGCTTTGACTGTGAACCGACATGCTACGTGATGACTCCGTAAGCAGCGGAGGAGACAAAGTTGAATTGACAGCCCCGGTCCCATCGATCTTAGCCGATTCTTCGCCATGCCCCGGTGCTCTGGCAACAGCCAGGCTCCCGGGTGGATTGTCGCCGTCGCCCGTGCTAGTGCTCGCCGATGACGCTGTAGCGAAAATCGTGGGCGTCCCGCTGGGCGTCTCGACTTCGCGCTTTTGTAACACTTCGTGATCTCTTTCCACCTTGGCGATTGCTTCTGACAATCCTTTCTCAAGCTTCACGCTCGTTGAGTTCGTAAGTAAAGTTTCTGGCACCCGTTGGTTTTTAGTATTTACATCGCATCTCTCGTTTGACACGGTACTCGCACTATTCTCGGTTGCCATCTTGATTCTCTGAGCAACATCCTGGCCACGGATGTTATTACGCAAGCAACGATTGGCTGTTCACTAGGCGCTTTTCCATCATCTGACACCTTATTGGTTGATGGATTTTTACGAGGTGGGGGTACTTCCACTAGATATCCGTGGACTATCAAAGGACATTTTTATTCGTGTAAAAAGGCACGATCTCCAACCTTTTTTCAAGCTTGTTTTGCTTCGATTAAATGTATCCTGTAAGTGACTCAAAAGGTTTATCTAAATTTCATGAAACGTGTTATGGCATTCCGAGAATAATATACTTACAAGATTGACTTCAAGGAAGCATCTTTCATTTATTTCATCATTAATTTTTCTTTACTCTTGTCATCTTCTGTGACAGACATTTGGTGTTTCTCATAGAACAATTACTATTAAATAATACTTTTATGTTTTCCAGAGTTTATTCTAGTTTTTAGGATTTGGCTGTTTGCTATAAGCTGAAAAGAGGAAATATTTCATTAGTACTTGGAAACAACTTTAATATTACACAGGGACATTGATATATGGTAGAATCATGTCGAGATATATATACATATACACATA
>JASANN010000517.1:784627-824385 GCA_031762395.1 Calameuta pygmaea | reverse complement strand
AGATATATATAGATATACACACACACACACACACACAGATATATATATATATATATATATATATATATATATATATATATATATATATATAGCACTCTTGAAACGTGCTTCAAGTCACGTAAGAGTGAACGGTCAAGTGTACATACAAAATAATAATAATATAATTTACACAATCCCGAAGAAAAATCATTCAAATACATTCATGGCAGTAAGTTCATAAGTGCAAATATAGGTATAAAAATAATATATAATAACTTAAACTATTATTTAATTATAACAGAGAGTGCCGACATGTTGCATTAGTACGTTATCGATAGCGCTATGTCGTTAAGCAGAAATTTCTCTGCATTCATTTTTTAAAAATTTCAAATTTAATCCGCGATATAGATTAAAGATATAGAAATTCATGAAATTATATGACATCAAAATAACATGATAGTGGATGCTTTTCAATTATCTAACTTGCGTCAGTGTAAAACTACATCATTGGTCGTATTGGAAATATTTCATTGGAGCCATAAAATAGCGAGATTGTATCGAAAAAAATGTTGTAATTGGAAAGCATCGACTAATTTATTAAAAGATATGAATTATCATTAATCTTGCTGTTACTCCAAATATTTGCCACTAGATGGCAACCGATTAATCTTGGTAGGCAACTCTGAAAAACTAACGTTGCGTAGCATCTCTACGTTGTGCAAAATTTTCGTGGTTGATTTTCGGCCTGCGTACCCCGCGAATTCGCAATCGTGTGCGGCGGCGGCGGTAACGACGACACGAAATAGCGAGTGCGTACAGGAGGAAATAAACAGTAAGCGGTGGAGTGGTGACACAAGAGCGCGCGTGCAGCCATGTCTTCGCCGAATAAGAAGGTCAAAAAGCTAGAAGACTCGGGAGGTGAGGTGCGTGATTATGATTACGAGACGCAGAAGGCCCTCGAGGAAATTGACGGGTGTCAGAATCAAATCGATGGCCTCAACGAGAAGGCCAGCGACGAAATCCTCGAAGTCGAGAAGAAGTACAACAAGCTGCGCAAGCCCTACTTCCAGAAGCGAAACGACATCATTAAGAGGATACCCAACTTTTGGGTTACTGCCGTATCCTTTTTGTGCTGTGACAATACGCTTTCTTAATATCTAAAGAGCTTCTGAAGCGTTGTTGACGTTTGGCGGCTATACCGGCGTCCGCCGGCGCCTTACGCCATCTTGATTATTCGTTCTATACGTATATATCATATACATGCCCACGCGTTCTCACACATTTTGATTGTTACTCGCCACGCTTCTTCCTTTATAATATTTAATTTATTGCCATAGTTCTTTGTTAACTTGGTTACATATATATTGCTTCCAGTTAATTTTTATTACTGCTTTGTGGTTTAGGATTTATCTATTGTATAGCTTTATTGTTTATCATGAAAAATCTTATCGTATAGTTCTTCGTATGGGTATTCTTCTGGAGATTGTTATGTGCACTTATGAAGATGAAACGTGAAAATTGTTGAAATATTATAGGGCATTTCTAAGCATTATTTATGTTTCAAAAGCCAAGTACTTTACCCATGTTGCTTTTATAGCTCATTATACTTTCTTATAAATCCATTGACTATGGACGACAGTTAAGAAATAATAATGCCTGTTGATTTTCCTTAAGTACATTGTAGTTTGTAAATCATCCACAAATAGCACCTATTCTAGAAGAGGAAGAAGAAGATGCACTGCGATTCTTAAACAAATTGGAAGTTGAAGAATTTGAGGATATTAAGTCTGGATATAGAATCAACTTCCACTTTGATAAAAATCCGTATTTTGAAAATGATGTACTCACCAAAGAATTCCACCTTGGTTCTTCTGGTGAGCATATATCTTTTATTTTTATTATGAAGTCTTATATAAATATTATTAAAAATGTTTGACCAAGTAGAGATAAACAAAATTGTATTGAAATACAATTGCATTAACACAATGAATTAGATTAAAAGATTGTTTTTTTTGGAGATGTCACATGGTATGAGTATATAAGCTGCGATGAAACTCCTGCTCTTTTGCAGGGGATCCAGCATCTCAAAGCACTACTATTCGTTGGAAAGAAGGTGCAGACTTAACTAAGAGGTCAAAAGATAAGGGTCCTTTGAAAGGACGCAAAAGGCCACTGGGACACAGGACGTTTTTCGATTGGTTTACGGATCATGGTGATCCCAGTTCAGATGATATAGCAGAGCTGATCAAAGATGATATGTGGCCTAATCCCCTGCAGGTAACAGTAGATGTTTGATTAAATTCTAATATCATTCCCATATAAAAAATAAATATGAAGTTAATAAGTCTTTTAGAAATAAAAATATAATTTTTTATCACAAAGATTGCACATAAATTCCAAATGATTTAAAAAAATATCTTTTTAATGCCTAGTATTATTTGGTACCCGACATCGATGTTGAAAATGGTATCGAGGGTGACGGGGAAGAAGTTGACAGCGACGAGGACGAGGACGAGGAAGAGGATGGTGGTGGTGACGAAGGGGATGAGGGTGGTGAAGGTGAAGAGGGCGATGACAGCATAGTGGTAGTTGAAGATGATGCTGATGAAGAAGACGAAGAGGAGGAAGCTGCAAATGATGAAGATGACTGTGTAAATGATGAGGATGACTTATTAGTGGATGATGATGCAGACCGTGAAGGTAAAATATATAAATTGATGCGTTTAACTGATGGAATCAAGGCTTTCAACGTATCGGAGAAAAATTGAAACGTTAATCTTGTTCTGTTGCAGATGGCGAGGAACCCGAATAAAATTTCATCGTCAAAAGATCGTGAAATCCATTGCATATGGACGGAAAATCAGTGAAAATGTCTGAACAAACAATTGTGAATTGAATCAATTAAGGAGAAATAGGTCGAAGCTCCGAGGGTTAAGCGCATAATGAGTAACACCTACTTGGCACCGTACTATTATAATTCTATTAATAATAGGCTAGGGTAAAAGTAAGTCTAGGCGCCAGGTCGGTGTTTCGCTCAGTACATCACTATATAAAAAAAAAAAAGAAATCAAGAAAAACCAATCCCGTCACCATTTCTTTATGAACGAGGTGCATCGCAAGAAACGTTTTCTTCTACCGTGGCAGTTAGTCGCTAGTTTGTGTCGTCCATGATGGAAATTTCACTTACACATACAAATTCCAGTTTATGGACTACTCGTTTTTCTATCGAAGAGAAAAAAAAAACAAGTCGTCTCGAAATTTCCTTAACTCTGTAAATAAATAATTCTCACTTTTTTATCATACTGCAGCGTACAGATTTTTGATCGTTAATATTCGATATTGTTGCTATCTCGCGTACAATGTAATGCTAATTATTTTTTTTTCGGTCCTCTATCTTTTGAAATCAATACCTCATTGTGATACGTACGAGTAGTATATTTGGAAATCGTTTTAACTTCACTGACCAATTCCGCTTAAATTTTTAAATATTTTTCGAAATCTAATTCCGATTACCATGCCGTTTTCCGTTTTCTTCATTTCTAATATTTCGACCGATGGAACGTTTGACATATTGCCTTTTGTATCTTCTTGTAGATTCCTTCCTTCATTCGTTCAAGACTCTGTTTTTATACATTCGTCAAGATACTTGAATGCATTATTTTTTTTTTTTAATTTGGTCGCACATTTGTAAATAGCAGATACAGGTAGCGCCAAGCTTCATTACATTATAGAATTAACAAAGCTCGAGTGTATCTTGGAAAAGTCGAGCAATGTCGGGATAAATGTCAAATATAATTTTTTGAAATGAGAAGCGTCTAACATTGGTTCACCTTCGGTTATTCAATTTTGTCATTGACGAGGATGCTGCTGCTGTTGATGCCGTCGCGCCTCGTTCCTTCTCTTCCAGCCCTATGCACCCCCCTGCCCCGAAAATTCCCATTTTTAATTACGAGTAACGATAACTAATGATATTTATATATCAAACTATTTTCCATAGATGATGTTAGAATTAGTATACAGTCTTGAGCGATGATGAAGTACCAGTCACCCATCCTTGGACACGTAACTGAATCCGTCACTTTGAAAAGGGCCATTTATTCAATACCGTTGAAAACTCTCGTGGGACATTCAATTCTTTCGTATAAAAAGACAAACAACTGTTTTCTACTATCTGGGAACAAATTGAAGACAGCCCTTTTCAAATTAACTGAACCAATTGTGTTGTGCAGAACATCATTAGAATAAAATTGTCAGTTTGAAATATTTACGAGTTTTAATGCTATATCATGTATGCAAGTATAATCTTGCTGTTATGGGTATAGATCCCAAAAGTCACTGATCGTACTGGCATATATTGTTTCTCTGTCAAAAGTTTGTAAATCGACAGAGAAATAATGATAGAGCCAATATTCAAAATATAATTTTGAACATATTTTCTCGTTTTACTAATTTTTAAATATACTTATCGCATTCATTTATTTTCTTACAGCGAAAAATTAAATTTTAAAATTACCGACCATTTTTAAATCCATTCCATCGACTTTTTCTCTACGATATTTGAATCAACGTTACCTTGAGTTATCAGCAAACGAAGATATACGGAAATAAACTTTGAAAAGCATAGCGCGTCAGGAATTCACTAATTAAGCAGTGCTTTACTCGGTTACTTTTTCTATGCGTTAAAATTATTTTCTTTTATATTATCACTACGTTTAATTGTATGAGAATATCTTTTGTACTTACAAAGAGACGAAGATAACAGAAACCTAAATCGTAATGGCGCAGATCTCACATTTAAAAGTTTCGTGAGACTCTACGTAGTCAATTTAGTGGCATGGCTTACTGCTAAGTGTCCGACATTAATTTTTTTTATTTCATTCGAAACGTGTCTCCAGCAAACAGGCACCGCACATATGTCGAGCTCACGCACCATTCCGAATAACAAAAAAAGCTTCCACTCGACAGTAGCTTCGTTAGCGTTGGCAGACTCGGAGGGATAGTGGAACTGAATTTTTTTACAACGACCCCTACTGTCGGCACATTGGTTCGGCTATTATGCGTGTCACGGCCACATAACATTATTCTGATGATCGCATCATCTCAATTCTTGATCACGCATACTCTCGAAAAAATGATCCAATAGTTTAGCATCAAGTGTAAAAATATCTTAGTATGAATACATTTCGTTCTCCGCTGTTCCGGCATAGCATAATCACGCTAAAAATAAATATAAAATTTATATACACTTCGTACCATAAACAAATAAACCACTATACTCTATAATTGAAAATCTATAGGAAATTTATACAAAGAACGTATCATGTGATTTTACTATGCCGAGTGATTATACGTATGTCGTGAACATTTGATTTTACATTAAAATTAGAGTTATTGTATAATATTGCTAATTTGTATCATTGAAGCAGGTAACAAACGTGAAGACTGGTGAGGATTCTTCTGGTGGTGCTCAGCAGCAAATGACTGGAAGCTTGTACGATGATCCTAGAAGATTGAAGAGTGGGGCTGAGTTATCTTGTCCCTCGGCTGAGAAGATAGGTACAAAACCGAAGCGTAGATGGACTTGGTTTCATTGGTCGCTGAGCAGTTGTCTCAGCAGTTTGCGCGTGTGTTGTGTAACGTTTAATTTGATTATTGTCAGGACAAGAAAGAAGCGGGAAGAGACCTGGAGACCGGAAGTGATAGGAAGTTCCATGATGGCCCAGCATTACAGTATCACGTTCATTGCAATGGTTGTCGTGTTCCATCTCAAGCAAGGCAATAACTTGTTTTAATTTATTATTCCTATTGCATTATCCCATTATCTATTCGAGCACTGACCTAGCCCCATTTCTGTCATTGTCGCAAGTCGACCATTCTATTTAAACGTTAATTCCCTTTTAAAGCTCGTTCGGCTAACTTCAAACACTGCTACGTTTCATGTTGTTTATACAAATTTCGTACTCGTAGATCGAGTAATTAAAGCGCTAATGAAATATTGAATTTTAGGCGATCGATTAACATGCGAACTTAAAAATTAATTTTCTTAGATATTACTTGGTTCATGATAATATTAATGTGGTAATGGAGAAAAGAGCGTGTTTTCCGTGTACGTTTTTATATTCACATTTATAATCTCGAGGCTACTTGAAAGATACTGTGGAATCGTGTGCGACTCCACATGGAGAAAAGGTCCGATCTTGTAAATATATTTAATCTTAGCTAGAAGTAACTTGTGGTGGACGTAACTGCGAATTATTATTATTGTTATAAAGATGTTATTTATCGAGTCAATATATGTAATAAAAATGTATGTCAATCGATCGCGAGGTATTCGTCCATGGATGAAGAACACACACATAGTAGGATTTCTTTCATTTTGTAAAAATCGATCTACGAAGACACTTGTGATATTCGTATTTAATAGTGATATGATACTGTCGGCAAATAGATTTTTTGCGATGATCCTAACTGATATTTATTTCAAAAAGCAGAATAATCTTTTAATAGGGAATTCTCTTCAGCATTTTCTTCTTTTAGATTAGATTTAGTTCTGCAGTTATCTTTTCTTTTCTTCTGAGCTTCACGGTGCAGTCGAATATTTGCTTAGGAAATATCCTGTGATATCCCTCAAGTGAAGATGAGTTCCCATATCTCACTCATGTTAAGTTCCATTATGTAGAATTTGCTGGGTTTCGTGGAAAATAATGATAGATTCTATCGTGAAATGATAAAATTTTAACGTTTCTGGTTCACTAATTTTATTTATTTTATGAACTCAAGCATTAAATGTCTGTCGGACAGTTTTTATCTTCCAGTATCGTCACTGTAATCGTTTGCTTCTTATTAACATAGTCAAGTTGAGATTTCATTATTGTTGGTTGAAGATTCAGATTAATTTAATACTTTACAAGACGGGATCCTGAATGAATGAAACGTATCTGGAAAATAAAAAATAAAAAGCAAGATTCAGGGTGTATAAGAAAAACATGTAGACTGAGAGCCTGTATACCTTATCAATCTGCAATGCTGCAGACAAGAAACACGCGACAGTCGATGGAGTATTAGAACTTTTCATGAAATTTTATACGAGAGGTTTCTGCAAATAAGAGATAAGTTTTTATCTTCTTTATTAAAGACTGTTTACTTTTTATCCCAGCTAAATAGAACGTTCTGGTTCGACTTTTTTTTGTTAACAAACTAATAATACATCTTACGTCATGTAGGAAATTCAAGTTCAGACATTATATTCTTATCTCATCACAGGAGTGGAATCGAGGATGGAGTCTCAATTTAAACATTGTTGCGGCCTGGGTTCTTCATGGGCTTTACAAGGTTTACGATGCGAGTCCTTCGTGGGTCCTGTTACCGGGGTTCCTCAAGTTGAGCAAGGTCTCTGTCTTGAGGCTGTTGATATATGCTGTGTCAGGGCTTATCGAGAGAAGCAATGTCAGTTGGGCAAGAGTAACGCACGAGCTGGAAAAGCATGTCGTACTGATTCCAAGGACGTTAGCGATTATCAACGTGACTGTTGCGAAGGCTGCAAGCTAGGTAATACAACTTGAATTATGGTACCCTCTCAGCTATATTCATTAATGTCAGCACACTTTTCCTTACCTTCTTAGGCATCCTAACCGGGTCAATGGGTCAGGGTTGTACGTTCAAGAAATTCAGTTTTGGAAAACCATGGGATCCTGCATTTTTAGAATGTTGTTATGAAGCTGCACCGAGTACTACTATTGACTCAACCAGCAGTAGTGCTGACACAACTATGTATACTAGTAGTACTGACACTACTATGTATACTAGTAACACCAATGGCACATCTGCTGTTACCAGCAGAAGTACCTCTGTTACTACAGATTCCATGTCAGCGTCCACAGCGTCGTTAAAGATTCCACCACCTCGTTAGTACATGCTGCAGACCGTTTAAAATTATGTTTATATTCATGGAAGAGGGTGTAACACTGTACTGATGAAGATGTATTCCTTTTACAGCATTTGATGATATTTGTCAACTCCTGAAAGGCATGCTCTGCTCGGACATTTGCATTCCGTCAGTGGGATCCTTCACCTGTGCATGTCGAGAGGGTTTCACTTTGTTGGAAGATGGAAAAACCTGCAGGCAAGATCTCCCAGTTGACAGATGTAAGACGGATAATCCTTGCGAACAAAAGTGTACGGATACTGGTGATGCAGTGATCTGTAGCTGTGAGCCAGGGTACGTTTTAGCAAAGGATAAACATTCTTGCGATTTGGAAACCACTACTACCAATGCATCAGAAGTTGAGAATGAGCTGACGCCTCTTTGCCCATTCGGATACCAGTATAACGCAGCGTCACAAGTCTGCGACGGTACGTCTTCTGTTTTCAATAATTCCATTACATTCTTGCAAAAGTAGAATTATACACTGATGCTCTTGCTATGATAATGTCCGCATTCTACTTGTTCGTGAGCCTTTGCGTGATGTCTCGTTATAACTTGAAGTTTTGTATATCATTGTTTGTCCTTGTACCCGATGTCTTCCTTAGACATCGATGAGTGTCAAAAGAATGTATGCCCTGGACGCTGCGAGAACACTATAGGATCATTTGTGTGCTTGACTGGATCATCAACAGAAAATCTGCAACATGAAATTTGTCCTCCTGGTTATCGGTATGAATCAGCGACACAGAGGTGCGCCGGTAAGACTCAATCAGTTCGATAAATTCGACAGTTTTGTCATAAATCCTCCAGGACTGTCAATCTTTTAGATATTGACGAATGCACCGAGTTACCAGATGCTTGTAACAAAGAGACACACTTGTGCGTTAATATCCAGGGTAACTTTACTTGTCACGAGCTGACAAACGGCAAATCCTGTCCTGCTGGTTTCAAATTTGACGTTAACACCAAAACTTGCAAAGGTTCATCATTCTTCAGTCTATAAAACATTTACACAAACGATATATCTTTAATTAATCTTGTTATTCAGACGTGGACGAATGTACTGAAGGCATTCATGGCTGCTTACCCGAGATAGAGGCTTGTAGAAATACAGATGGAGCTTACGAATGTGACATAAAATGTCAGCGAGGATTCATCTTCAGCGTCAACCTTGGTGCCTGCATTGGTGAGTTGCACGTGAAACGGAGACTACAATGCACGATGGCAACATTTTCATTTCTTGTATGCATAAGTCATCGTACCATACGCTGTGTAGCACGTAGAGCAGCTATATGCGAGCCAGTATTCTTCTGGTATTTAGTCATGTAATAGTATTATACCACAGCATGCTGAAAAGAATGCAGTCCCTTCCGGTTCGTTGCCGGACAGGTAATCCTTGCCGAATCGTGCTCGCAATATTTATTGACCCAGCATGCTTCGCAGATTTTTTTCACTGCATGTAAGTAAAAGAATCGTCATTTTCTGCAAAGTGCAGCTCTGCAGGCTTTAAGCATTTATTTCCAGATGTTGACGAATGCGCTGTCAATGCAACCGAACTATGCCCTGGAGCAGAGTGCATCAATACCGTCGGAGGATATGAATGTTCGAAGCAAGAACGGCCAAGTATCAAATCTCAATGTCCTGCAGGATATAAACCTACGACGAATCCTACAGAACCTTGTGTAGACGTTAATGAATGCAACGAACAGTTGCATTCTTGCGATTCTACTGAACGTTGTGTCAATGAAATTGGCAGCTATAGGTGTGATCCGTTACAGTTTCGTTTTGAAAATGAATATGACAATGTTTCGGACACGTATAACTCTCATTATAAAGGGATGATGGAAATTGAGCCTGCTACTAGTAATGAGGAGGATCAAAATGTTTCTGCTGTGAAACCTATGTGTCTTCCGGGTTACACGTACAACTACAGTACTGAACGATGCGATGGTAGGTAGTATCAGAAGTTATTAATCAATAAAATTGATAGATAATTGTATTATTGATCATCCTTGTAGATATTGACGAATGCCTGACCATTAACAATAATTGTACTGGTCAGTATATGCAGTGTAAAAATATACCTGGAACTTTCCGTTGTGAGTGTCAAAATGGATTTGAATTGAATCTATCAACTTATAAATGTCAAGGTATATTAATTATTCAATATTAGATATACAATACATTGTAGTCTATCATTCCTCTCTATGTATAACTTCGATTGCAGTATTGTTTTTAAAACATTGTCAGACTCTTCCAAAACTTTGTATCTGATGTTGAAATTAAGGTGAAAGCTTTTCCTGTGTTTGTGTATAAGATATTATAGTTATATGCGATTGAGATGTATTTAGTATCGCATGATTACTGGTTGGTAGAACATTGTAAAATTTAGAATTCTTTTATTACACTGAATCTTGCTCTAGACATAGATGAGTGTGCACGTGGGTTAATGACATGCAGCGTTGGGGAGCGATGTGTCAATTCTATTGGAGCTCATCAGTGTTCTCCAGCATGTCCGCCAGGATTACAACCTGACCCTTTGGACGAGACTATTTGCCGGGACATCGACGAGTGCAAACTTGGTATTCATTCCTGTCCCGCCCAAACCCACGTTTGTGTCAACACAAATGGTTCATACGTCTGCGACGTCGTGACGCCTTGTCGTAATGGTTACATTAGAGATAAAGTATCTGGGGAATGCGTTGACATTGATGAATGTCAAGATGGACCAGGATGTCGGGAACATGAACATTGCCAGAACCTTCCAGGAAGTTATGACTGTTCCCCTTTGTGTGGACCAGGATGGCTTTTCAATACGCGCACAAAGAGTTGTCAGGACGTTGATGAATGTCTCTTGGGTCAACATAATTGTCCACAAGGTACCCACACGTGTTCGAATACGAACGGTTCATTTACTTGCATTGCTATACCACCCTGTGAGAATGGATATCGAAGAGCTTTCGATGGAAGCTGTCAGGACGTCGACGAGTGCTTAGAAAATGTTCACAACTGTCTGCTAGCGAACCATCAGTACTGTGTAAATCGAGAAGGTAGTTTCGAGTGCATAACCAGACTACCGGCTTGCGACAAGGGTTACGAGTATTCATTAAGCTCACGACGGTGTGAAGATATCGATGAATGTACTTCAGGCAGATTTAAATGTGACTCACGGTTACAAGAGCGATGCGTTAATTTACCAGGAAGTTACAAATGTGAAAGACCGCATAGGGTCTTTCAGCAGCAACAACCGGCCTGTCCTACCGGATATAAATACCATCCTGGGCAGAGACAGTGTTTCGGTACGTTATAATCGACACCTTTCCCTTTATAGAATTCAATAATGATCATTTCTATGACTTCTTACAGGATATATTGCTTGAAATCTATTATCTGTAATTGTTAATGCATGTGCAATTACTTTGTTTTACTGTGAATTAGGCGTGTTTGGCTTCTGTACATAGTGTCTTATCAGTGTTTAATGTTGCTTCCTCGTGATGATAACAGTTCTTGCATGAATTTTATTTTTGATACGTCACAGTGCAAATACATGTAACTTTATCAGATTAAGAAACAATGATTTTTTGTATTTATTGGATTTAACGATTAACAGATATCGACGAATGCAAAACAGATGCACATATATGTGGATCTGAGGTGTGCTATAATCAACCTGGTGGATATTCTTGTGCAAAGGCTCCTGTACCAACTGCCCGTAAACCCAGGAATCGTTGTGCAGCTGGCATGAGATATACAAGAAATGGCTGTGTGGATATTGACGAATGCAAGGAGATAGAGGATGCATGTAGCAGTGATGAAAAGTGCATCAATACTGTTGGTAGTTTCTACTGCAGTTGTAAAATAGGTTACCGTCGTGATAATTTGACGCAAGCCTGTGTTGACATAAATGAATGTCAGCTACCGGAGAATGAATGCTTGCCTTCTCAACGATGCGATAATACTCTAGGCAGTTACACCTGTACACGATTTTTACCATGCGGCACCGGTTACACGTTAAACGTGGCTACTCAGATATGTGAGGATGATGATGAATGCATTCTGGGTACTCACGATTGCAGCGAAGGCTATCATTGTCGCAACACACTGGGATCTTATCGTTGTCATCGCAATACTAGGGTCTCTCAAAATACTCCAGCAAGATCATACGGTCCTTTTACGACAACAGCCACAACCACTAGGGAACCTGTCTTATGGCGACCTCCTAGTGCTGCACCTAGGCCGCAAATAACATGTCCTTCAGGTTATCAGGCTAGTTCAGGACAGTGTGTAGATATTGATGAGTGCCAACAGGCTCAAAATCTCTGCGGAGCATTACGACGTTGTATCAACACCGTTGGGTCTTATCATTGTGTCTCCAGGATAATTTGCGGCAATGGTTACCAAGTGGATTCCAGTGGTTTCCATTGTGTTGATGTTGACGAGTGCGCCGATGGTTCCCATGATTGTGGACAAGGACAAACTTGCGAGAATAGACAGGGTGGTTATCTTTGCTCCTGTCCTCCAGGTCATACTATAGGTCCTAATAAGGATTGTGTAGATATTGATGAATGTAGTATCTATGGAGGAAGCATCTGTAGCGCAAATGGCCAGTGCGAGAATACCATTGGTTCTTACCGATGTAATTGCAAAGAAGGTTTTGAAAGCTTCGGTGCCAATAGCTGTCGAGACGTGGATGAGTGCCGACAAACCCCAGGACTGTGTCAGCATCTTTGTATCAATGCCTGGGGTAGCTACAAGTGCGCTTGTAGATCTGGTTTCAGACTCAATTTGGATAACAGATCTTGTTCGGATGTTGACGAATGCACGGAATTTAAACAAAACAACATATGTGGCGGAATCTGTGAAAATACTCCTGGTAGTTACGCGTGCAAGTGTCCTGATGGTTATAGACTTGGTCAGGATGGCCGATCGTGTCAAGGTAACATATTTAAAGTTTTAAATCTCCTTATTTATTGTTATTTATTTAATAATTGTTTACTATTTATTACAGATATTAATGAGTGTGACGCAGGAAACGTATGTAGGTCTCCAGAAGAGATTTGTCAAAACATTCGAGGCAGCTACCGTTGTAATAAAATAGTGTGTCCATCTGGTTATTATAGGGATAATGAAAGACAAAAGTAATTATTGTATAAATATGCATATTTCACTAGCATAATAGTAAATTATTATGTTTTGATGTTAACAATACTTCTAAATTCATTATTTCAGTCGGTGCATTCGACGGTCACACTACTGTCAAAGTGGAGACGAAGTTTGCTTCAGGATGCCATCTCATTATTCGTACAACTTCCTTTCCTTCGTAAGCATGATGCCAATTCCACCAACTGGGCAGTTAGAACTATTCACAATGCGAAGTAATCACTTACCAGGATCAGTACTGCAGTTTAGTATGACACTGGTAGATGTCAGAGCACCACCTGGAGTAGTACGGGCTACCGAGTCTTGTTTTAGGCTTCGAAAGCCCAGTCTCTCGCAGGTAGTTTTAGTTCTTACCCAGAGTATACAAGGGCCTCAGGAGATTGAGCTTGATCTCAGTATGGAGATTTATCATAACACGATATTTGCTGGCAGTGCTGTTGCCAAACTACTTATAGTCATCTCACAGTACGAGTTTTAAACTAGCGAGTATTATATGGAGTATGCCTCCGTGTAACAGTCTTTCTAATATTTGACTTTTTGTATTATACACGTCACATATGTACATGTTCCACAAATAGCTTGACAAATCGATATGGTATCTCATCTCTTTTAAAATGTACTTTTACACTGCAGGCAATTACTTAATGTTTTCCATTAAGATTACAATAATAGTGCTAATTAAAATAATGATTACTAGAATTGACATTTATGAATAGTCAAAAACCTTTTAGGGCATACTAGATGCTCAAATAAGTATAACTAACTTATATGTAAGCAATAAATTTCGTATATGTATTTCAATGGCTAGATTTTTAAATTTTAAATAGCAAGGACTCCACTTTGCATTTGCTATTTATTTTTTAAAAATATCTATATTTAATATTATGTTATACATTTGGAAATCAATTATTTTAGTAGCAGAAACACTCATAACAATGCTCTGAAACCCTTATAAAAACCATCAACCAAGACCATATTTGTATAATATATGTATACAATATAAATTTTAATATTCGTATTTAATGCCTTCATCTATCATCATTGGTACTGCCGTTACTAATTAAAGCCGTAGCATTCTTTATTATGATTTCGGAGCAGGAATTTGATTACCGATAACTTTCTTACCATTGAAATTTTGTTTTTCAAACATGAATTTATGATCGTAAACAGCGTTCTAATTAACTCATTTAATATTTCCTTCACATGGAAGATTTATAAACATAATTATGGCGTCTATTACGAATGTGCAACGGGAAATAACTAAAATCTACTGAAAATGTTACCTGAAATGTCGTTTATGACGAGACCTTCTGCTTTATTCAATAAAAAAAACTATTGAAAAAATATTTTTTCTCTGCTCTTTATTTTTTGCAACTTGTACTTCGTTTGTACTTCGATTTGACTCGAATACTAATTTTTGAACCACCAATAGCGCACTGACTTTGAACGTGTGCAAGTTTTTATCGCTTTCGTGAAAAGAAGACTTTAGTTCCTCTGCGCACCATACCCTTAGAGGACGTATGCTGTATATGAGTGACTGTAGACACATGTTTCTAGCCCTGTTCAGCCAAATAGCGTTTTTCTCTCGTTCAATAATGTCATACGTTATCTTCGCGTACATTTTGCAGTGATAGTGATACTTTCTCGATAGAAATCTGTGTATGCATTGTGGCCAACTAAAAGTTTTGTGTAAAATGTCGCTCTTCAATAAACCAAAGCGAAATATACGACGGCGGCCGTTCAATGACGAGGATGAAGATAATGAGAACAGGATGGAGACCGAGGACGCACAGGCGATCAAATTGAAACCGAAGAAGAAGGATAAGCCAAAACAAACGCTCCTTAGCTTTGGAGAGGAGCTGGAAGAAGGTGAGTGCCAAGAGAAGAAATTGCAGGCTGATTTTAGGATGTCTCAATTTTTATTTCGATTTTTATTGAACCTTGATGGGACTTGGTAATACAACGTGAATTCGGAATTCTTATTACTTTATTTGGAGGTGAAAAGGATTGTAATGGATTAAGAGTTTTTTTGAAGTATTAATAATATTAAGAATTATTAATACTATTATATATACATGGTGGTGTACCTTTCATTTAGAAATAATGATTGCATAATTTTAAGCAAAAGGATATTTCTTTAGAATTTAACTATGTTATACTATATTGCACAGTGATGCTACGAGATTGCTAAAGGTATGAGAATATTTTGTTTTATCGAACAAATCTGTCATTGGTCTATTACTCATTGGACTACAAATATATTTGGGAATTAATTGATATTTAGAGGTGGATGATTTGTTGTAGATAGTTGACTTATGGGATGTATGATTAATTTATTATATGTATTTACAGCTGATGATGGTGAAGTTTTTAAAGTGAAGAAATCCTCCAGAAGCAAAAAACTGATGAAACAGCTAGATCACGAGAGGAAAAAAAAGAAAGGTGAAGAGAAAATGCAAGTGGACTCTGAGCAAGCGAACATGTCCATTAAGCAGGAAAAAGATTTAGAAATAAAGACAGACGATCTAGTAGTAAGCTATCTCTATGATGTTTTATTATTATTAGTGCTTCTGCAATTTTAATGTCTTAACAATCTTTAATTTCTATCCTAATATGTAAGAACTAAGATCCTAATGTTTGGCAAATTATTTGTAGCAAGGTTTAAATTTATATTTAATAACATGACTTCCTATTGGCATATATATTTAATTGAAATAATAGGATCTTAGTTTACATTAAACTTTGCACAATATTAAAGTGAAAATGTGTCTAAAAAATTGGATTGTATAAAGAGTCTATGGGTTGCTAACAGGATTTAATTAGTTGACCCAATAACGTTATTCTGAATAGGCTAATTCTAACATGATCAAATTATTTCAGTGGATACACATCTTTTTTTCATAAGATTTTATGAATAAAGCTTCAATAGCTCACCTATTCAAAATAAATTTCACAAAAATTACTTAATTAACCTGTAGATTCAACTTGACACATACTCTAACGCAAATACTTTTTCCTTATTAGGTTAAAATTAAAAATACAGGACCACTAATCTTAAATGGAAGGGCTGCCTTAGTGGCTGGGAAGGATGACTATACGTCCGAGGAAGAGGATGATGATCCAAGTGGTCATAAATTCCGAAGGAATACTGATAGAGCCGATACAATGAAAATACTGTTAGAAAGTAAGTCTTTAAAAAATCTTAAAATTGTATTTCTTTTCACATATGACTATAATATATTTTTATGCAGGTGGTTGTATACCGGATGCAGCAATGATTCATGCAGCAAGAAAACGCAGACAAAAAGCTAGAGAGTTGGGAACAGACTACATACCAATAGAAGAACAAAGGTAGTAATAACAAGAAATGTAGAAACTATTTCGATACAATTATAAGTAGAACAAATAATATCTTGTACAATATTTTTAGTGAAGATAAAGGAAAGTCAAGGTTAATCCGTGAAGAGGATCATGATAGAAGCGACGACGACGATTCTCAAGATCGAATTGATATGACCGTGAATACAGATGCTCGTGACAAAGAGAAAAGAAGAGAAGCTTTCCTTGCATCGCAAGCTCAAGATAAACGTTCGTGTAATAAACATATTAAAATTATTATCAGAAACTCTTCAGGCTCAAATATGTTTCTCGCAACAGTTTCAGATGACGAGTGTGAGCATAGCATTGACGAGGAAGAATGGGAAACGCAACAGATTAGAAAAGGCGTAACTGGAGCACAGGTATATAGTTACATAAAAATTGAACTATTATAAGATAATTTACTGACCATATATATCATTAAAAATTTCTTATCAGATTGCAGCCGTACAACAAGATTCTATTATGCAACAACAGTACACAATGGGTATGAGCGTGAATCCAATGATGGGATCAGGATTGCCCGTGGATGTGTTAATGATGCCTGCCCCACCACCACCCCCATCTATGCATCCACCAGATCCAACGAAGATCGTACCAATTTCCCCGGAGGAAGTTGTTAATAAGATTCGTGGAAGGTTGTATATTGTACACATATGAATTATAAAATATCAACATTCAAAATTTTAATATAGTATATATGTGGAAGTCATTGCGACTAATGTAAATTTTTTCCATTTTTTTTTTTTAGATTGGGCAGTTTGCGCGAGGTACACAGACGTCATCAACTTGATCAGGAACAATTAGAGCAAGAGTTAGGGCAGACTCTTAAGGAATTGGACCAGGGTGAACTCCGTGCGCCACAACTTGCACAGCGCTTCAGATATTACCAAGAGTTGCGTGGGTATGTCACTGACTTGGTAGAGTGTCTAGATGAGAAGGTGGGTTTACACGCTGTCACGCTTTTTTTGAGCATTGGGGTTTTCAACGCAATGTATGATTCATTCGATTATTATTACAATTGATAACGTGCTGAAATATTGGATATCTTGTAAATTAAATAGCTTTAAAAAGTCTGAATGAAAAATCTTAATTATGGATTATGTTTGTTTTAACGTATTCTTCAATACATTAGTGATATAAATATATTACAATCCTACATTGCCGGGGGTCAGAATCTTCTCTGGATTAGAAACTCTAGAAATAAATAGTCATAGGAAACATAATCGTTATATATAATAAGATAAGTAAGTATATACTAATACTAAAAGATAAAATCCTGTATCCCATGTCTGGAAAGAAGTCTAGTGATTAAGGAATTTAATCAGCTTCAATTCAAGTGTATGATTATTCTTTATAATTGTATTATATGTTCCACTGTGCACTTGTAACACGGAGGCTGATTGTTTTCTCAAGTCATTAAACTTCTCTCGCTAAACAGAAGTTCACACGTTATTTCTTTGTTAGCTGCCTCTCGTTGTGGGATTGGAGCAGCGCTGGTTAGAACTGTACGGAGAACGGACAACGGAACTGATGGAGAGGAGACGTCAAGACACAAGAGATCAAGCCGAAGAAATAACAACAGCTGCCAGTCAGTTATTTCTTACTACAATTACTTTCAATTATTCACATCATCAAGAATCATAGACTAAAATACATATCATTGCAATGCAGTACCTTGCAATATCCTTTGATATTATAAACATCTTAATTAGTCTGCTGATAAATGATTTTTTATTTTAACAGGAGGACAAACTATGAGGAGAGGTCCAGAGGATGAAGCCCGGATTCGTCGTGCTACAGAAAGAGAAGGCAGAAGAGCTCGTCGCAGAAGAGCCAGAGAACTGACTCCGACGTTACCTAAACACATTGACGGCATGTCCAGCGACGATGAGGTCACCGAACAGCAAAATCTTGCATTTAAACAGACAAAGGGTATGAGCCCGTAGTAATTGCAGGAAAATTAATTCATTCGCTTTCTTGTTTAACTGTAGCGCTTATGTTTTTTTTATTTACAGAGGACATTGACAACGAGAGTAAAGATATATTTTCTGACGTAGTCGATGACTTCTGTACTGTTAGGGGCATATTATCGAAATTGGAATCCTGGAGGGAAACAGACTTGGATGCATATATGGAAGCATATGTTCCCTTATGTATACCTAAATTAATCTCCCCGGTTATTAGATTGAAACTTGTCACGTGGAATCCTATTATGGTAAAGTATTGCACGTAAATGTTTTCTTAAGGATAGTAATACTCATTGATGGAAATGTTTAACTGTTAATATTTTTTTTTTTTTATAGGAAAGCACGGATCTTGAAAGAACGAAATGGTATAACACGTTACTACTGTATGCATTGGATAATAAGGAAACTGAAGATTCTTTAAAACGCGATCCTGACGTCAGACTCGTGCCGTTTACGATGGAGAAAATTGTTCTTCCAAAACTCACATGTACAAAAAAATATAATTTTTATCGTAATTCATTGTTTACCATCAAAATATCTTTATTGATGAAAATTGTTTTATAATTTACAGCTATCGTCGATAAAGTATGGGATCCAATGTCTACTTCTCAGACTTTACGACTAGTAGGCACTGTGAGCCGCCTCATTAGGGATTATCCAAATTTCAACAATTCCAGTAAGCAGTTAGAACTGCTGTTTAATGCTATCTTAGATAAAATCAAAGCAGCTGTTGAAAACGATGTTTTTATACCGATATTTCCAAAACAGTAAGTTCATTCGTATCTTCGGCATATAATACCCATAAGAATTAAAAATGAAACGTGTATCTCCTTTGTAGAGTTTTGGATACGAGGCATCAATTTTTTCAAAGGCAGTTTGCAATGGCTGTTAAGTTGCTGCGTAATTTATTAAGTTGGCAAGGACTTCTCGGTGACACTCAACTAAAAAATTTGGCACTTGGATCACTTTTGAACCGGTACCTCTTGGCTGGACTAAGAGTGTCATCTCCAGTGGACGCCCTTGCGAAAGCAAATATGGTAAGTGGTAATTGTTTATCGAATAAATTATTTTCTATTTAAAAGAATAATTTAATTCAGAAAAATTATACTCTTTACAGATAATGAGTACTTTACCACGAGCGTGGCTTCAGGGAGAAACAATTGAACAACTCAGGATGTTTGCTACATTGATTCAACAACTCAGTGAACAATTGGATCAAGCGAATCCGGCTCATAAGTAAGACGATAAGCTTTTTTAATCAACAATCGTTTTCTCGCTATTTTATGTTATCAGCATTAATAAAAAAAAAAAAAAAAAAACTTTACCTTACAGTGAGGCCTGGGAATATTCCAAATCGATCCTGAAAATCATAAAACCGTTGTAACGTAACAACGTAAATTAATTAAATGTCCAGCAAAATTCTTGATTAAATTTTTATAGTTGTAACAATAAGCGTACGGTATAGTTTTATATTGCAAGAAAAAAAAAAGGTCTTGTGTATTCTAATAAGACGATGCAGTTATTTAATGTTTTTAGGTGTACAATATAAAAAGACAGTTTTGTATAGTAACACGTAATAGGGAGATTTATCTCCAGTACGATCCGCTGTTTCTAAACGTTTAGCAACACGGTATATAATACACTTAGATTCTTGTAAATAATAAAGAGAGTTGAAAAAGAAGTTCTATTCTTGTCTTATAATTATTATCCAATTACATTTCGTATCTCATTGGTAATAAATAACTCAATGAATTGATATCACTTGAGAAATTATTTCTGTTTCTTAACTTACCTAGCATAATACCACGGGGGTTCTATTTATAGATCAATGCATTCAAAACCCTGCATAATTTAAAAGAAATTTCTTATCGTTACAGATAAAAGATAACAGGCCAGATGCTGATATGCAAAGGGTCAGAGGTCTTCTTATCACGCATCTTTCCCTCAACCATTGTACAGGGTGTTCCGAAATTACCGGACCTTACGAGGTTCCCCGTAAGGTCCGATAACTTCAGAAAGTCCTGCATACATGTTGCATCTGACCTTTGGGATTCCAGAAAATGGAAAAAATTATAGATTTCCTACAAGAGCATTTGCCTTGTCGCTGGAATAGTGTCCTGTGTCCATGACACAGTGACAAAATTATTGACAATGAATTTGTACCGTCTCTTTAATCACTGCGTTACGATGCATTGAACGTAGGTCAAGTCTATTTCTATACTGATAAAATCCAAAGAATTGACTTTGTTACTATGCAAAGTATACAAACTGGTCCTGTAATGTAAAGCGGATGGAATGTCTTATAATCTATGTAGAACCAAAGTATCAAAGATTTGATGGTTGCAAAAAAATTCTATCATTAGAGCAATCCATTATATTTTTACGTCTCTGGGTCGCTATACGTGAACTCTATATGAAAGTACATGATCCAATTGAAGATAATCGGCTGTCGGGATAATTTCAACTCACACTACAACGAGACGTATAGGCGTGGGTCACTGCGATAGGAACTATAAGGGTCATCTCCGGACTTTCAAGACACCAGTCCGCTGCGGTATAGCTACGATCACACATCATGAGCCGTACAGGTACAACAGAAAAATTTCTATTTATACAAGTAATCATTTAATTGGACTTACCAGAATCGCATTGATAAAATTAAAAATAGAAATTTGCAAAGTATTTCCTTCTGAGTATATTATTTACTATCTCTTCTTCTCATGTGTATACATTATATGATATGATATGTAGTATAATATGTTTTTGCTCATCGTAGTCATCAGGGATGTGAGTAATACAGGATATTAGTGGTCTTAAAATGTATTGACAAATATATGTTTCATCTTCGCAGAATGTCATCCCAGGAAATGTCTTCTGCGATGTTATATGGGCAAGATCCTCTTTATATTGGCTTTATCATTTTATGGCAGCGTGGCAGAGAATATCTTTGAACCAGGGAAAGAATATGTGTATTCATACAATGCCACTTCAAATTCTGGTGTCCTGTTGCCTGTTACAGCTGCTTCATCCTGGGGTATTTATGGGACACTGGTGGTCCAGGTCCTGGAGGAGGATGTTGTTGTAATGCAGGTAAGACAGTGTTGAAGATATTGTTTTGCTGTATTTAATATCATCAATTACTTTTCAGTTGGGAGATTTACAAATGGATATGCGAAATGGACCGCCTGATGGGCAAAGAGAATTTATAGATGTTGGGAGTCAAGTTGATGAAATGTCAAAGCCCTTTAAAGTGACGTACAAAATGGGACTAGTTGAGAACTTTAACATTGAAGCAGAACCTGTTTGGGCGACAAATATTAAAAGAAGCATCGCCGGAATTTTTCAATTGGATTTAGCTAATTTAAAGAAACAACAAGCGTTTCATTCTAAAGAGGTAGACCTTTGTCAGAGAATTTCTTTTTAAACGTATAAATTAATTCAATTGATTTTCATTGATATTTAATCGACAGGTCAACCATTATGGTCAATGTTATATCGAGTATGTAGTCAGTCCTCAAGAGACCGATGAAATTTTTGTAATGAAATCGACTGATCCAAGAACATGCGTTGGACATCCATTTTGGAGCTGGAGTAATGTTCCTGTAATGCTGTGTCCCAATAACGATCAAGTATTAATGATTATGTTTAACACATCATTAACTTAATAATCGGAGATCAATACTATGTATACATTATTTTTAGAATCCAGTATTAAAATCTAGTGAGAGATTTTATAAGGTGAAGTCAAGTGATGCCAAAAATACTATTTTATATATTAACGCAACAGGAGGAGTATATGTGCAGCCATTTCAAAGTCTCGGCGAGGCGCAGTTCCTATTTACACAGTAAGTGTTAAACAATATTTATATATAAAAATTTTATTTATGTATCCAGTAACTATACGTGGCATTTTGTTTCATATAAAATAGACAAGTTTTTACTTTGTTATCCAAGCACGATCTAAGAGATAAAATTTCTACAAGTGAATTATTTACTACAACCATTCAGCATGTACTTCCGGAAAATGATTTTACTCAAGGCAGAGGATTACACGATAAGGATGACGTATTTGAATCTGTAAGTTAAAAATAATATTGAAATTTGTACATAACTTCATCAGGGCTTAAACACTGATAATATCTCAGATAGGAGTTTTGCTGGATAGATTGAGTCAGCGACTTGAAAATCCTGGATTGGATACAGAAATTCATAATTTACATAACACAACAATTTCTCAACTCCTCTTCTATCTCAGCATGTTGGATCAGGCCGACCTACAAGTGGCGTACAATAAAATATCTGGTACCAGTTACAAAGAGGAAACCATAAGGTACAAGGAATTACATGAATGAATCTTTGTACTATATATTTAAGTGGATCAATATCTATTATTTTATTTGTATCAGGAATATGTTCCTCGAAGCGTTACCACAGGTCGGAAGCAAAGAAGCAGCCTTGTTTGTTCAAAATTTAGTTTTAAACAGGAAAGTCTCGGATATAACTGCAATATATCTTTTGACACATTTACCATTTCATATTAGAAAACCGGACATTCAATTGTTAGTAAGTTTGCAAACTTTACTCAATCCTCCTGAAAAGGTATCGCCAGAGGTACACAATACAGGAATTCTTACGTACGGCACATTAATTTACAAGACATGTCTGCTGTATTGTCCATATGAAATGTTGGACGATTACGTGCGCCTTTATCTAGACAAATTTACAGGTAAATAAAAGAAATTTAATTGACAGTCTAAGAACGTGGAAGTTATCGCTACTTAGCGTTTGTAGCCATGATTAACAAATTATTTTTTCAGAAAGCAAACAGTATGAGAAGAAAATGGTTTGGCTTGAGGGATTGTCTAACATACAGTTGGGGAAAGTGGTGGAATTTTTGGAACCTATAGCTAGTGGTAGTAATTCCGAATCTCGACATTTGCGTTTTTTAGCTGCCTGGGCATCTTTGCCAACTGCTCCTTTAAGACCAGATGTGGTAAGTAAAGTTATTATGAATTTTTGTCTTCTCATTCATTACAAGACACTAACAAGAAATCATTCATCACAGATATATCCAGTCTACTGGCCAATCTTAGTCAATCGGACAGAACCTCTGGAAATGCGAATAGTGGCAATGACTTTATTAATTGTTTCAAGTCCTTCATCTAGTCGATTGATATCACTTTATTGGTATATGCAAGGAGAACCAGATCAGCATCTCTACAATTTCTTTTACACCACTTTAAAATCAATGGAGCATACGAATTTTCCGTGCTACACGCAGATGTGAGTTTCTGATAAAGAGGAAAATAACTGAAGATATGACAAAGGATAAATTAAAAGTATTACATAATTTTTATTACAGCGGTGGAATTGCTGCACAATTTACACGTGTACTCAGAAAGCCAGCGAGTAATCGATACATAATGACTGGAAATTATTTACTTGACTATCAAGATACTTTCCGAAACTTTGGTGCTATGTTACATGCAATTATTATTGCTGATCCTCGTACAAATATTCCAACAGTCTCTCATATCACATTAAACAATCATGGTATTGGTACTAACTTGAATCACGTGTCAGTAAGTAAAGAATTATTTTATAAGAGCCTGAAATATATAGGCGAATATATTAGAATCATTTATCTTGCCATTATAGCTGTATATCAAAGATGATGGAATTTTCACTGGAGTATTAGAACATTTTAAGAATGTTACTCGCGTTAAAGAAGTCTTGAAGAGTTTTAAATTACCAAAAAGAATAGAGAAGGCGTTGCACGTGGAAATAATTGCAAAAGTACAACAGAAGGCTGTTCTGTGCATGTACTTTAATCAAACTAACATTGAAAGGGCTTTAAAAAGTAAGATTACTTTTATCAGTCTCTGACGCTATAAGTATATTACACTATTATTTTTAAACACTTTATATTCCATAGTTATGTTGTCCATGGCTGAGAACGCTTATCATGTGTATGAGAATATGGAATTCCATATTAATCAACAGCGTATTAACGTACCTCTTACTATGGAATCCGTCCAAGTCACTGATTTGGGTACTAACGTAAAGATTGCTGGTACTGTTACATCATTGTTTTCTATGAGAGGAAATTTTACTCATACCTCTGTTGGTCGTAATAATCACGTTATATTACGGTACGCTGCAACATTTGCGATAAAGCAAAAAGATAGTGCGAAATGTATATAAATTCATTTTCAGCACGTCAATTCATGGAACTGAATCAGTTGCCTCTTATAATCCATTTACTGATTTATGGCATGGAGCTGAACGTGAACAATCTATCCATGGTTATTTTCCTGTCAATGTTACAGTTGGATTTGCGGATAAATTATTTTTGTCATACATTACACCTAGTGGTAAGGATTTATCATTGTTAGATAATAATTAATTAAAAGTCTCAGCTACAATGTATTCTTGTTTTAGAATACATTAGAACTGGAGTGACGGCTCATGTAAGAACCGTGACGTCTGTTATCAGTACCAGAAAGAGGACAAAATTGAAAAATATATGTAAGACGTGTCAAGAAATATATACTGTGAGAAAACTACCAGAAAATACATTACAGGTAATACATTTTGAGTCAATTAAAATAATCACGATTCTAGAGTATTAATTATATATGTAATATATTAGGATACAAAACTCTTCGATGTGGAAGTTCCTGAACTGGGTGGGCAGTTGTGCGTAAAGGTATTTGATTGTGAAAGTCAAATATCACACGATGAACTTCTAGGGGATGTACTGTCATCACACCGTAGCAACTATCAGTAATTATTGCAATAATTTTAACATAATTTATTATTTATATTACTGTCACTTCAGTTAATATTTTGACACTTGTTTTATGTTTTTTTAGAATTTGGCCAGTTATTCGATCTGGAATGCTGGGTACACACGTTGTAGATTATTTCACCTATGTACCTCCAGGAGGAAGCTGTGGATTGGCAGCATATATAGAACCCCACAATTTTCATTCACAAGACAGTATTGGAAAACCAACAGAGGTCTTTATCCATTAATATCCTTTGCATCTCCGGTTACAATATCACCAATCAAAATATTTTTTTTTTCATTAGGTGAAACTCGAATATAGCAAAAATGATGAGTATCACGGGTTCTTTCTAACGCGCCGGGAATTAGGATCATTGAATGTGCTTCAAAAGTGGAGCGTTGTAATTTTCTATGAAACAACAAGTTGGATATCCGACACGTTAAAAATAAAAGCCAGCCGTACAGTGCCCGGCGAAAAAGTCATGAAAGTAATGACAATTCTATATTAATAAATTCAATTTCAGGATATTTTAAGCAACTAGTAATTATTTGTACGTTCATTTAGATTTGCGTTAACATTGACAGAGACAATCTTTGGGAATGGGACTTTTTAAGCACAAAACCAAGTGACCCATCTTCAATTAAATTACATATCGCATGGGGACTAGCCGATTCAGCTGCCGGAAGATGTACAGGTTCCTCCATGTTAATAAATCTAGTTGGTGAAATTAGTCCCGAGCAATTAATCGAAAGCGTACAGAAGAAATGGCCTTATCAGGAATGTAAGGAACAATCACGTGGAAAACAATTCACTCCGTACACGGAAGCCTGTTACTTAGCTTCCAGAGAATTATCGACATTACGAAAATATGAAATATTTGTCAGATATGAGAATGTAAGTAATTGTGGCAAAAAAAAAGATTTTTTTCATAAAATTTAAATTCAAATATTCGTTTTGCAGCTACCTGAAAAATTATCAAAGACTGCCTGGAGGCTACGTGCTATTTATGATTTAATGGGTGGAAATAGTAACGTTGCTTTGAACACTGATCAATTTTTTGTAACTGCAATATTTCCAAAAGACTCTAGTTCTGGAGAATTGCATCTGAACAAAGACAAAGTGGATATAAAATATAATCCATATATCGTCGATTACTTTCTAACAAGAACAAGATTGCATAAATATATGGACAGTCCACTGATTCAAACATTTTTCAGTGGGTATTGCCTTTTAAATTATTTTAAGAAAGATGTATATGATGTGGTAATTAATTATTTTAATTATAGGTAGTTGTGTATTAACACCCACCAGTATAAGGACATCATATAATGTGTCAATTTCGTTAAACAAAGTTCAAGAGGTCTTGATGCTCGGTGACTGTGAAGAAGACAATCCAGGTTTTACAATATCTGCTATAAACAATGCGGATATTGTCAATATTATTTTTAACGATGAAACTGATAGCTTGAAAATTATTCCTAACAAAGAAGGCGGTGCCGTTTATAATTACGATGAATATTTACCGTTAGAACAAAACTTTCAGTTTCAGTCTATGAATGAAAAAAAGTAAGTACCCAGCTTATATATACACATAGGTAAACGATGTATTTTTAATGATTTTGTAAAGACACTATGTAGTGTACAGTGTAGTTGTAATATTTTATCATTAACAGATAACTGTTTTCAGATTAAGGTTGGATAATAGATCTGTAGATCTTATAGTTCCTGGTTTCTTAATCTTCCTACACTGGACTCAAGAGCAAGTATTGATTATTTACCCAAATTTTCTAAAAGAATCTGCATGTGGACTGTGTACTGGCACAAACTCGGATATAGGGGACTTATATGTAAAGCTCTAGAAACATATATCATGTAATAATACATTTTGTAAATTGTTACGATTGTATTTTATTAATTGTTACGAATAAAAATGTAAGTGCCATATCGCAATACAAGCCGTATTCTGTAATCCTCTCGCTTTGCGTTTGCAGTATTCATAAAAGATTTGAAATATTTATATAACTTGCAAAATAATTTATTTTTATAAAATAAAACATACATTTCTATCAAACATTATATTATATATTCACGGATTATTTATCTTTCTCAAGGCAGACATCTAAGTGCTGGTTCATGATATTTTCCAATACTAGCTCCAAACAAATTGGACATGGAAATTTAGTTGCATCATTTGTATCATTCTTAGTGGGTGGTTCAGCCACAAATGGATCAGAGTCATCACTAAAAACAGTTTTAACGCATTCCTCTAAATGATCATTCAAAGATACATTGGATTTTATCGCATTGTTGCATACCAGGCATTTATAAGATTTGCTTGCATGAAGTAATGGACTATCAGGTGTATCCGATGTAGTTGAACTAGAACTAATTTCAAATATTGATTCAGTACCAGAAGAGCTATCGGAAACATTAACAATATTTTCAATGTCTGAATCCATGCGCTTTGGAGTTGACTGTTTTACAGTATTTGGTAGACTTTGTTCTTTTTCTTTGGCACTTTCAGTGAGACACGTGTCAAGATGACTGTTAAGATATTCTGTCTCCATACATACATTACACACAGGACACTCTACCATTTCAGAAATATTATGGAAATCTAATTTCGGTTGTTTACTACCAATACTATTACATTTCGAACCTTTTCGTTTTTTTACTGGACTTGGGTCAAGCAAATTAATGGATGGGTTCACTTTGAAATTTCCTGCAGGTACTTTTTGTAATCTACTGTTGATATCGCTACTTTGTAAGTTATTATTACTATTATCATGATGCGTTACTGATTCTGTCTTATTACATTTCTTATCAGTTCCTTCTAAACATTCGTCAAGATGTATATTTAAAACGTGTTCGCCAACTGATGCATCGCAAACAGGACAAGATACCGTGATATTTGTTTCGTTAGGTTTCTTTTTTATTATTTGGGATGTTTTAGTGGAGTTAGTGCTTGGCTTGGTCGCAGATGAATCAGTTACGTTGGTGGATGACTTTTTTGTTGACTTTGATATAAGCAACTGACTTTTAACAGCAACGCGATTTGGACTAGTAGCAGATAAATAAAATTTATCTAATAAATTACTTCTTCCTAAGCCTGTGCCTCCCACTTTACCCGAGTATGATAGTTTAGGTCCAGGTTTTGCTAAACTGCTTATGGGAGATGAAAAACCTGGATTTGTCCTATTAGATTTACCAGGGACATTTCCTGTTAGAGTGCTTGGACCTCCGATACCCCAACCATGAACTTTGTTAGCACCAGTGCCAAGTTTCGTTATACCTGCTGTTGTACTATTGCTGTTTACGGTTTGGATATTGCTTGTTGCATTAGAATATGGAATGTTCTTTGTTGGTGAACTGTCTTGAGAATCGCTCCTACTATACCCTTCATTTGAGAAACGACTATTTGATTGAGCAGTCGGTGTTTTTTGAGAACTACCATCTTTTGGAAACCAATTATCGATACTCTGAGAGCTTGGAATATTTTTCTTTGTAGTAATAATCTTTTTAGCCTTTGGAATTGGTTTTTTACTTTCTGGCTCTCGTACCTTAATGAATTTGCCACCACAGGTTCTTTGATGATCAGCATACCAAAAATCTGAAGGACCAGGAGCACGGTTCATAGCACGACGTACAGTTCCAAAATATGGTGGTCGATGCTGGCATGAGCCCTCACATCTCCACCAATGTTGTTGATACAATCTTACTTCTGCATTAAATGTATGGTAGATCTACATTCATAAAAAATATAATGCTAACAAATAACAATGAGGAGGGAGTAGTTTTCATGTTGAAATTTGTCACGTACCGTTATATTTGTTCCTGCTTCCTGATTTATACGAACCATGTGCTTACAAAATTCTGGTCCATGTCCTTCCCGGTCACGATTATTATTTGTCAGAAACAAATAACCATGAATCATTTCATGCTGTAAAGCAAAAAAATAATAATATTTGGTACTAAGTCAACTTCATTCAAAATCTTACCAACAATGTTTCAACCAGATCTTTCCTTGGCCTAAGTTTCAACAATGGTGCACTGAGTGTGATAATACATTCACGACTTCTAGGACGAAAAGTACATGTACCGGCACAACTACATAGAAATAAATAATATTAATACATAATGTAAACAGTATCAGAATAATATCTGATATTACCTAGTCATTCTATTACTCCACTTAACTTCCACAGGAAGTAAGACGTTCCAAAAAAATTTAAGATTAAACTGCACAAACAGAGTGTGGATATTGGGTGTTGGGTCAATATCTTCAAGAGTTCTATCCACCAAAGTTTTAGGTTGATAGTTCTCTTTGTTTGCCTATAAAAATATTTCTTTTAAGTATTTACAATCCAAATTAGAGCTTTCTAAAAAATACTTACATTTCCAGGAAAAACCGCATTTTCAGTTATACCAACACAGTCGAACTGATGTAATGCTAAAGCCAAATCATTTAATTTATTTGACTTTGTCATTTCGAATAAAGTTTACGAATTTCATCCATTGAACACATTTGTAAGACTGGAGGACATTCCATAGACCACCATCTATGATATTCCAACAAAGCCCTCTTTAAAATCTTATAACGGAAGCTTTAACAGTTACCGACGTTTCAAATGAATTAACCGATAAATGACCAAACCTAAATTTTCTCTTCAGCATTTACCTACGGTGGTTTACTACAAAATAGCATATAACCATAAACGAATAAAGCAGACCTAAATTACCGTATATTACAGATCCTTATAATCCATAAATCTCAAATAGAAATATACCCAGCACAATGCAAAAATACAACAGTGTGAATAATTAAAATGCTGCAAATTGCAGTAAGTAAAAAAAATTTACTCGCGTAGTCAGCGTATTATTATATCAAAAAGAGAAATTGTTAGACCACTAAAATCCTCTAATTATTCAACAATTTACACGCAACGTGTACCTTAAACTGAAAACGTCCAATTACTCTGAACGCAATCCTCCACATGACTCACATTCTTGTTATTCCGGTTCGCTAAGCCAGCAGGTACAAGATGAGGACATTTTGCCGAGTGGCAAACGAACTATGCAAATGCACGAGGAATGTCAATGGCCGTCATAGTAATACACAGAAATATAATAAAAGAAAAAGAGTATGCTACTTAGGACGAGTGGGAAACGAGGAATGGAGGAAGAAGAGGACACTAAGCAGAGAGATAAGCGATTGACCCTCGTTCCCCTAATGACCTGCATGATATGCCTCTCCCTGACTTTACTGACGTATCCCCAATCAAATTGAACGACACTCGACCGTCGTTCAGTCGCATGGCCGTATTGCTCTTACTAAACGGTCTGAGAAGTTTCGTGACTACTTCTTCGCCTTTCTATTCACACTAAAATGGAAGTGTTCAAATTACTTTTATTTTCCTGCTGCTTTCTTGTTTGCACCTGCGATCGAGCCAATGATGGTAAATATATAATTTGAATATTATTACATGAGAAGGACTGACTGTTACATGTGATTCTTTTTGTATAGTTTATTTTTCACCACTAGTCTATATCAGACATTGCATGGATTTTTTAAATTCGTATTTATACATTGTACCCTGTAGATATATTCTACATTGTGATTGTAATATTATGTCATGATAAATTTGCATGATATATGCAAGTAAACATAACCAGATGAACAGAGCACGGATATTTGCAATTTATTAAGCAAAGTTGCCTATAATGGGGATGAAGTAAGCGAAGAAGAAAATGTATGATAAACATAAGTAAAACAGCTGACAAATCTGTTATGCAGGAAAAGGGATGATAACGAAAAATGATAAACGTAAGACATACTTGAGTAGCTTGAACTGAAAATCGATATTCAACATAAAATGGTCTTATAATAAATTTAGAGAATCAAAATGGATAATGTATGAGCATTCAATCTGATTAAGTATATCACGTTAGATTTATTTTATTCGTATTACCTTAATTACTTGCCTATTAAGGAATAGCATATCCGCTTACTCTCTTGTAGATATTTTAATGAATCGTCATTATACACTGAGCTGACTTAATTCGAGAGAATATTCTTGTTCTGCATTATTGAATTTACGTAGAAAGTTGACACGGAAGTTAAATGGTCATTGGCTTTCATTGTTTCAGGAGAAAATGCAGCAAAATTGGCCGAGGGTGAAAAGCGTCTCGGTGATCAGATTCGTGCAATTTTGAAACATTATCAGCAAACTGATCCCGTTGGATTTCCCGGTGCCCCGATACCCGACCCCATGCCAGTACCGGACATGAAACATTCATTTTCTATATATACGATGAACTTCAAAGAGATCAACGTCTACGGGCTTTCAAAATTCCGTATCGATAATATACTATCAGAACTGAAACTAATGCAGGTCAGTAGAGAATAAAGGTTAAATAAGAATTGTAATTTCTGCACGGATAGAAATAATTCATGAGAATGCAGAACAACGATTACAAAATACCATAAATTTATCTGTTTCAGGTTTCAGTGTCCATCAGTATAGAGACTTTGGACATTCGCGGAATTTACACGCTCTCGTCTTGGTTCTCAAGTTCGAACGGTGATTTCACGGTAAAGTTAACTGGAGTGAAAGTCCAGGGAGTCGCCAGGTTGGAAGTTGGTACAGATGGGAAGCTGCAAGCACAGGATATTGACATGGACTTGACTTTCGACAACATAGACATGGACTTTAAGAATCTTGACTTCCTTGGATCCGTCTTGCAGAGTGTGATTAACTCCGTTGGTACTTTTATATTCGACAGTATCAAGCCCTTCATCCTTAAAGAAGTAAACACAAATATTAGGTAAAAATATGATTGATGATAATTTTAGTTTAGCTGTCATGAAAATTATGAATAATAATTAAATTTATTGATTGCAGGGGCGAAATTAATAAGCAAATATCTCAGGTACCACAGTACTTCCCTAATTCCATTTCACCATTCGACATGGCGGTGGCGGAAGCCCGCAAGCAGGTATCTCAGATGGGTTACGATCCTTATAGAATTAAAGATTACACCCAGAGCATGGGTATCTTCACAGTGACATCCTCTCATACGTGGATCACTGGGCTTGCAAGTTTTTATCGTATGGGTAATATAACTGTCACCATGGAGGATGCCAAGGTAAGTTGTTCGAAGATCTATTATATTCCATTAATATTATTCAAGCTATTAAACCTTCCACCTGCTTTAATTCAATTTGACGTCGCTAGGTATACGCACTGGTGGACGTTGGTACCCAAGAGATAGAAGGAAGGACTCACTGGGAGGTGAGCGTAATAGGTGGTGCATTATCAAGGGCAGGCACCGTGTCCTTCACCATCGACTATTTCAGAGTACAAGTTAACCTGAGCCAACCTCTGGATACTAGGAAGCGGGCAACTTTGGAGGAGTTGAATCTCGAGTTGGGCAACATTCAGGCCAGAATTCACGGAGCTGGCACACTCGATTACATCATGGAAGCCAGCGTGAATATATTGCCAAATCTATTAAGGTCTCGCCAACATTTGCCGTTCCTTATAATATATAGCGTGCCAAAGAGCGTGATACTTTTAGAAAGTATTGATAGCAATCGATGCTAGAGAACTTCTCTAAAAGGAGCACCCGTGCTTTTTTATTCTCCTATGTCATTCTGACTCCACTTATATTACACAGCAGAGACAGCACTTTAATAATTTCATGAAAGACGCGTAACCCTCGAAGTTTCTTTCTTTTGCCCTGAGGTTGTTCTCCTGGGAAATAGATTAACCACACCACAGACCCTTCAAACATTCCAGACGAACGAGTTCTCACGTTTCTTCGGTATAAAGTTTACGTTCAATCTTCCCGACGTTAGTCTTTCTTTAAGAGGAGCAACACAGTCAGTGGCTTAGATAGGTTCGTTGTTACCAGAGATAAATGTACATTCGGTGCAACTCAAAGTTCGCCATTGCGGAACGAGATAATTTTTCAGTGAGACTGCTCGCCGGGATCGATCAGAAATTTGTATTAGCATCACGGAGTAATGCTCTGGGTTTTCTAGTTTTTTTTTATCTTCTATTCAAACTTGTTGTTATACGACCTGATTAAATTTTCCATCTCCCGATTTCCTGATTCATTACCTGATTGAATTTTTTGTCGAGTACTATTTGGACCGGGTATAGCTGGAGTCCTTTTTTTTGTTTGTTAAACATTCAGACTGCACGTTAATATCCGCGTACGCTTCAAATAATATCTGTGTGCATGTAGTCACGAAACTTTTTTGTCTTCTTTTTTTTTTGGTTTTGTACGCCTGCAAATATTTCTGGTTGCAGTCTGAAAAAAAAAGAAAGTTTCCAATACTCTGCAATGTACTTTACTTTGTAGCCTATTCGTTTTTATTTGGATTTTTTGTTTTTCATTCTGAGTAGAAGATATTGGTATTGATTTTAGTGTTTTTCTACTTGTTGCTGGCGCACTGGTGTCCTCGAATTTGAATTGAATTGTTATGTTTTCGCAGGTACCAAATTATGGACGCTCTGGAAGGACCCATCAAGAGACGCATTCAGGATGAACTGGACAAGGTCGACGTTGAGAAATTGATTCATGAAAAAATTCCTGATATAGAGGAAAAGGCAAGATTCCTTCAGGGATTGTCTCCTGTCGATGACATTCTCTTGGAAGGACCTTCACCATCACTTCAAGATGAAGAAGATCAAGGACCCTTTTCCGAGAGCGAGGAAGAGCGTGGACCATCGTAGAAATTCTTTAGAAATATATTTCGTTATTTTTTTTCTGCACAGTCGCAAGGAAAGCAAAAACTGAAAGATCGTTACCGTAAATATGGTATTTTAAATTTAGAGAATTCGACAAATATATCCGTTGTATTATTCTCTTCTCTTCTGAATAGATTTGTAGATATTAATTATTTAAAATCTTTCCATAATTTCGGATATTCTCTTTGAAACTCGTTTATTGCCTTCATCGTACATCCAAGCATTCATTTTATTATCCTGGAACGTTCAGATGTATGTGCGTAGCTGCAAATTTTAATATAAATATATTTTTTATACAAAAATTTAATTAAAGTTACATGCACTCACCGGACGCCTAAAGTATCAGAAATTCCAGGCTGATAGAATTGCGCTTTCTTTATTACATTTCTAAAGGAAGTACCAAACATCTTGAAATGCAGAAAGCACATATCCAAAAAATGGATAAAAATTTGTAAATTATAATTTGCGTAATGGAACGCTATACCCAATGGATATAAAATATGGATTATAGAAGATTATCTATTTCGTTGAATATCAACACAGAGAATATCATATACACGCGTGCACATTCCAAAGAGATCGCATCTCACGATCGGTTTGAGTTGCGTATTAATTTTGCGAAAACTTCTATCATCGAGTTTACATTGAACGAAGAGTCTCATATAGCCTGAATCAATCTTCGATCCCGATATAAGAAAAAGGGAAAACTTCTAGCCGATATTTTATTTAAATTAATGGAATCGTTTGTATCGATCGGACCTCCTTCAACCTCTCGTTCCGCCCCCAGACATGTTCATCCCCTTGACGGATTCTAAAAAGTTAGCCCGCGAAATCCGTGCCGTAAAACTAAAAAGATTTACCGGGTGAACTGAGCCGCGCGAAGCTGAGCTCAGCCGTGAGGCGAAGCTTTTCCCAACTACAAAATTCTACTACCGAATATGGATCTGGATCTAGATTTCGATCTGGTACAATGGAGAGAAGAACAATGCCTTGCTTATTCCTTATTTTATATGTCCTTTTTAGTGAACAGACCCTCTAGACCCGGACCCTTTTTCTATCGAGTCATCTAGTTATCCACCATCTTTCAAGACATTCCCTTTATACAAATACGAGTGGCTTTACTCTATGTAAAAGTAAAGAGGCATTTCGACGCTAACTAAATGAGGGAGCTGAAACCTCTGACGAAGGCGAGAAGCACTCTCTGAAATAATGGATTTAAGAATATAGAAACGTGGCATATTTTTCTCTGAAGTTTATAATCTCCTTAACATTCTTCGTTCGTTTAAATACGCAGGCCAAAGTTTTAACGTTAAGTGAAAACATTAAGTCAGCTATTCAGCTCGAGATAGTGTCGAGAACACAACAGAAGATTTAGATACATAATTGAATAGACGTAAGGTCATATGTAATAACTATCTATAAATCTATATCTATAGGTTCATGTAAACCTGATGTAGTAGATATTGAAAGATTAGATTCTCTAGCGAGGATAGATCTGAGTCCAGCTAGAAATATATTCCCAGGGGGTCGTAAAGCTTGAAATATTAATACGGCCAGCACCCACTTCAGTTCCAAGTCCATATCATGAGCGATTATCCCCTGGGAATTTTCCAGTATCCACGAAGACACTAGTACAGCCATAGCGAGAATATATCTGAAACTTTTATTAAAGTCTTAAAAACGTGTAACGTAACGACAATATATATTACACAGATTGTTTATTATATCTATATATACGTGTCACGTGAGCTAACTTAGAGAATTATGAAATTTTCGTCTCAATCGATACGAGCAAAATAAATTCATATGGAAATTCAGAGTTATTCGAGTAATCAAGAAGAACCATTCATTTCTATCGGAGGGGGGGGGGGGGGAGCTTAGCTGCATGGATGAGGGGTAGATAGAGGCACAGGTACAAGTTGGGGAAGGAAAAGTTTCATGCGGTTTCGAGTGACGTATAGCTTGCGCCGGCTGGAAGAAATTAAAGGGAGAGAGGGAAAGGATGAAAATCGTAGAATGGGAGGCAAAAGATACGACGAGAGGGTGCGCTTAAGTTCGATAGCGGCTAGGAGGGTAGTTTTCCGCGAGTGGTAGGTAGTTGACGTCAGTTTCTTTAAATGAAGAAGCCGCTTGATACGAGCACCATAAGCCCGGTGGTCCCATATACGCAAGTAGTTCAGTTTACTGCCCATTCTTCAGACCATCTCCTTTGGCTTGTTTCACGTATTTCTCTACCTGGTGCTATTATTTTCTCTATGTGCGGTATACAACCCGAGGACCATTTCCTCCCTCTAGGGTCCAGCCTCAGGATAATTGAGTTTACTCACGGTATAGATGTTCTTTAGACACTGTTACATAAACGCTCCTTCCGACCCGTCCACGACCCTAAGCCACACTCGTTCTCCAGCATCCTCCAGGATTCTCTATACACACCAACTTTATCTACCCTCTATGTATTTATATCTCCTCGTCTTTACCTTGGAGCGGGATGAAGCTTATGGCAATATGAAAAAAAAAAATCTATTGAACACCTTTCTTTTTTATTGGACCAGCGATAATTTTTGCCAATGGAACTAGGAGCCAATATAAATCCCTGCGTTGTTAACTCGCAGTATCTATAATATGAAAATGTGCGTTTGTGTGGAAGTGTTATAAATTTTTTTGCAAAATGTAATACCTTGGGGAACTCTGGAACGACGTGCTTCGTTACAGTGTTGAATTAGTTGCCTGTACAAATCTCACAGTAATTATATGGATCGTGTTTTTTTTCTCTATAGAATCAGATCATAAGTGTAAACACTGGTTGGAAGTGCCTCGAACTGATGAAAGATCGGATTTCTTCTCCTTTTATTTTTTTTTTTAATTCATTTTATCTAGAAAATCTCCAACTGTTAAAAGTCCACGGATCAAGTAAAATCACGATGACGGTTTCCTATAATAAGCAAGCCCGTATTCTGGTCAGCCTTTGGGATTTTGATTCCCCTTTAGTCTCTCCATTCTTTCTCACGAAATCCACAGCATCCTCTGCGGTACGATTCCACGAATGTCCAATCCGATAAACCCTTCACCATTCGCATTAATTGGATCTCACCCTCGTCGAACAGTGACCATATAGTGATCAAGGAAATTTTCACGAAATGCAGAAACTGCGTTTTTAAAAAATGAAACAATTAAATTATCATATGTTACAATAAGCATATATACAGTAAAAATATGAAATCAAATGGTCAAAGTGAACGTATATACATTAATATCCGTATATCCATGATGATAAAATGTAATTTCAAATGCAACCGATTCGCATGGGGTGCACGTTGCATCATATTTCATGCAAGAACTTCCCAATTGAACTTTGTCCCAATGGCAGAAATCCAGTGTACCCAGTCTTACTCAGATGGCAGCTCAGTGCACAAGATCAGATAATTTATTCATAGTTCACTGGGATATTATAATCTCTCGGAGGGTCTATTGCGTCGCATCCCTGATATACATCGTCGAGCTCACTTGGCCTAGAAAGTAAAAAGAAGAGAAAAAAAAAGAGTATATCATTGCGAAATTAGGGGTCGGGACAATTATTCATACTAATATCTCGAAAGCTCCGTGGGTTTTAGCTCGATTGCATTTACAAGTGAAATGAAAGCGGCCCCGCCCCTCTCGCTTCGCTAGTGCTTGTGTATGTTCCGTGTGAAAAAAAAGAGAGAGAGAGAGAAAGCTCGCGAGAAATAAAACGTTGCAATTTATTATAGCCAGAGTTTGATAGTAGGGGCAAACGATCTACCTTAGTCACACAGTTACAGGTTACCCCAGAATGATAAAAATCCATGCGTTTTGGAGGTTAAAAAAGCTAGTTTTTAAAGTGACAACTGGGCGAGAGAAAAGAGATAAATTGATAATTTATATAATTCCATTTCAAACACTGTAACTCTATTGTTCGTAGCCATAAAAACCAGAAGAATTTCCTAATAGTGAACTAACGAACAATCTAGATATTAATTACCTAGACCATCTACTGCTTGGGGTTCATTCATTTTACAGTCAGAAACGAATGTCACAGTTCTTCTTTACACGTCACATCACTATCTTCAAGTCCTTTTTTTTATTCCACTAGGAACTTCCCACTAGTTGGCGAATATTTAGCCCCAGGAAACTAGTCTGTTCTCGTTTGTTAATGAAGCTCAGTTTGCTCATTCATCATCCTTTCTCTCTCATTTCTATTTGATCCTCCGTCTCTTTCTGATTATCCCAGAAGGCATATAGAAAACTAACTACAATGTGTTCTTTCACTTAAAACGTTTCTGATAAAATTAGGCACAATCGTTATCACTTGAATGTCATAACGCGTAGCACTTTAACCAGAACTCGGTTAAAAGGTTAAGAGTTCAAGGTGTTTCGCCCGCGAAGCAGCATTAATCTCGCAGGACGAGCAGGATAAAGTTTTTACTTGAAGAGGCTATTGTCTGACCAACTCCGTATGCCAGTAGTTGTCTCGAGTTTTGCTCACCGCTCGAAGTAGAATCGAGAACGACGTCGTATATCCCAAGTTGTGATGTTGGTAGTATATACATACCTTGCAAGTTATTATTCTCTAGTATACCATCCTAGTCATATAATTTTATTAATTTCTATAGATAAACGCATTCATATAAGATCCAATATTGTTACCACTAAGCAAGAAGCGATAAAACGTCGGCGAATCGTATTTCCGACTGACGATTTGACGATTTTGGGTCAACTCGAGAGCAGCCGCCATCAGATTCCGACAGACGAAGCCTAATTCCCATCTTGAATTCCATGCTTGGGAGAATAACGTTTGGACATTACCGATAATGCTCTTGGTGCCTTGAGGACACAAGCAGGATTTTCACAGGACTTTTCCGCGGAACCCTTGAATAGGAAATACTTGACACAGTTCGATGCTCCCATTGGCTGTATGCAAAGACGTATTTCCCTAGCGTGGTGATGAAAGGTTCTGTTGGCTAGATTCATTTGTACGGTTAGGTTAGGTTGGTAGGAACTGTGAGAATTTTCGGTGAATACGTGTATTGTATTTACAGTCGAAGGCTTTTTAGAGGGATGCATGACCGGTCAGTAGGTGAATTCTAATGTCTGTGGCGAAAAGCGAGATAGGCGTTGACGCCGGGTTCTTTGAGGTTATGGGTTTTCTCGGGCCCTACGGTCTTCATCAAATATGAAATTTCGTTCCGAAGGGATTGGCTGTAGGTGTATCTACATCCAACGTAGAGAATTACATGATGTCAGCGCGAGTGAAAGGTGAGTACATACAATGTATTTAATATCATTTCTACTTTCTATGGTTAAAGAAGTTATAACTTTAATGAATATTTTTTTTTATCGCTGGTCGAACTAAGGTAATTTTCTTGTTATTAACGTTACTTTGTATCATACGCGAATTTACCTTTTACATGCATGACGTACTGTAGTATTATTAGTTTTGTCAGTTGTCATAAATGATTAGTTTGACACTCGTAGTTTCTGTGGCCTTGTGTATAATGACAGTAGACTATAGTACCCTGGTATATTTATAATGCTATACAAGCGATCTCTTCGTGGGGAAAGAGTAGAGCTGAACGAGATTAATGTCAAGACACGGAATGGCAAAGTAGCTGCAACAAAAGGCTTTGATTTCAATTATTTTAATCAATGAAACATCTCGCGATTTCTGAATGTTGTTCTCGCTGCGTCATCCCTTTCTCTCTTCCTCCCTTTCCCTTTCTCTGTCTCTCTCTCTCTCTCTCTCTCTCTCTCTCTCTCTCTCTCTCTCTCTCTCTGACTCTCTCTC
>JASANN010000517.1:766794-784527 GCA_031762395.1 Calameuta pygmaea | reverse complement strand
CTCTCTCTCTCTCTCTCTCTCTCTCTCTCTCTCTCTCTCTCTCTCTCTCTCTCTCTCTCTCTCTCTCTCTCTGTCCATCTTTATTAGAGCCTCTGTTTCTGCAATCTACTTCGTTCATCTGTCGATTCGTTCAGCGAAAGTTGTACGACTAGTAATCGAATCGTAGACAGCTCATTTGAGAGCCAGTGCCCCACCTGCCTTATATATGTATATGCCTGACCTGCAAAAAAGAGAAGAGAGGTTCCCAGCCCTCCCGAATTTTCTAGATAAATAAATAATTTTCCTAATGGACGCTTACGCGAACAAGGTGAAACGTAGGGATTCCATATTATGGCTTGTTTAATGAGGTCTGGAAGAATAGCTACGAGGTATAAAAAATCTTTCCAGCGACCAACACCAGCCTCTACGAAATAAAATTACCATACGCGCAACGCGAATCTTTTAGTTTTCTTGTCGCTTCATGGAAAAGTTCGCGTGTCTTTCTTTTTTCGATATTCCTTATTTTAGACAAAAAAGGGGGACGTCAACGATTCGGCAGACTCATCGACATTCGATGGACATTAGGGTCGAGTTACGGCTTATTACATACGACAGAGAAGCGTCGCCTATCAGGCTAACGGTGTTTCAAGGTAAGAAAAGCGCCGACGCGACGCGGACGCGTCGCGGCGCCCAGTCTCGCGCGACGCTTCCCATCAGTGCACGTTCACCCGACAAACCAGCCGCTTCGAGTTTACGCGCTTTCGTTACGACAGTCTCATACCTCGCAACGACGCCGGGCGTGAAGTGAATTTTATTATGGGATTTATAATTTCAATTGATATCAGTATCATTTTATTACCCAATCTTCCATGAGCGAATCGTGGCAATTTTTTCTTTCAGAATTATCGTAAAAGTTAGTAGCTGATTTCGATTGATACGAGGCTTGAAATGATTTAAACAAAAAATTTATCAATAAAATCTTCAACTAATTGCAAACAGCGTATCGAATATATTTTATACAATAATTATAATTATTTTTTTAATAACGCGCACGATCACACGTGCCATTCCCATAAATCGTAATATTCCGTTCTCGCTTAAAAATCATAAAATATTTTCATTCCCTCAATTTCCTATAACGTCCTGTAGCATTTCGGAATTTTAAAAAATTTTACGAACACTACAAAAAAATGTACTCGTTAATTATTTTTATCGATATTCATTAAGTTTTACTTATACATTACACTCCGCCATTATACGTAATACACTGCATATCGTTCACCGTGTACTTCGAATCGTGCAGCATTGCGGTTCTATAGCATATAACTGATTACAGCAGAAGTCCGCATTACGATATTACCAAAACGTACAATTTCGAAATGCTGCATACAATTTCAAGGGTAGAAATGTCCTGAGGCTTTATATGCCACGTATTTCAAAGTACCGCATTGGCTTTACCAGCAAACAAACAAACCGTTGTGCGAAGTAGCTACGAGGTCACCCGTTATATGCGAGCTTTATTTTTGTATTTTCCTCTCTCGCATCTCCGTCGCACAACGAGGTGGTCGGAAAAGAAAAAGTCGAACGTCTTAACGAAGTTTCGCGTCAACGTGACAGTTTTACCAGTTACTCCGCTCAATTCATATCTCTGGCTAGGACGAGTCTCCGATCGAGCGCGAAAACCGGAATATTCAAAAACAAAAGGCACTGTGATCGTGCGCGTACCTTAGTATACACATGTATATATAAACAAAGCATTTCAAGAATGTAGACTACCAAGAAATGCATACTCGTAAACAATAGAAGAGAATGCACTCCGGGAGAATCCATAAGTAAAGGGTATCAGAGTGAAAACAAGTATTGACTTCCGTTTCGCAGAGTCTGCAACGTTCTAAAGTGAAATGTAATAGTCCAGAAAGTAATAGCCATTATCAGTCAAATGTATCGAAATCATTGTAATCCACGCGATTGACTCGGATCGTGAAATTCAATCGGATACTAATTAATAACCCGTGAAAGACCAGAAGGGGAAAGCGGGTAGAGGTTGCGGAGTGGGGGGAGAAAGAACTAAAAAGAAGAAGAAAAAAAAGCGAAACGGCGGGACTTGATTAATTAAACGAAAATGAGAGTTCCGCTTGTCTTTTTGGGGGGAATTGTGGTATTGTCGGTCGCGGTCGCAAGAGCATTGTCCTGTGTGTGCTCGCCATTGGAATGTGATCTTCTTACCGACGAGGACTGTCCTGGTGGTCTGACCTGGGATCCCTGCAAGTATGTGTAATAATAATAATAATAACAATCTAAATTGATATGAAATGGGGTAGAAAAAATAGAATAGAAATATATATATATATATATATCTCGGTAAACTCGTATATTTCATCTGTATTGAATCTCCTTTGATTTTCCAAGGATTCATAGAAGGACTTATGGTCCTGTCGTTTAAGCGCGAATTGCTACCGATAAAGATTTAGGGTTACACTGATCGTTCCCTGACGTTATTGCCATACCCTAATATCATCATCATTCTCTTTGCTGGGTCTTCTAACTATGGAGCGAAGGATCGAACCCTGGCTAGGTCAGACGGTTTTATTTGGTCAGGGCTATATATGCCTACATTGATGTATGCCTATATGGATGGATCAATTCTTGGAAAATTCAGAGTCAGTTAAGTAACCTGGAAGTTTTTGTTCTGTAAATTTGGTAACCTTGATTTTGCGTATATTGCTAAATAAAATTGGATTTTCTTTTTTAATAGACAAAGTTACTGGTTAACGTGTATAACTGATATTCAGTATTAAACGTGAAGAAAATTTTCTTATTGTTCTTGATAGGTCAATTTTTGGATTTTATTTTTGCATGCCATTGTACTTTATAATGAGAATCTTGTGTACGTTTGATTTGCCAAATTTATGGTTACACGCGATCGTTCTTATAGGTATTCTTGGACTGTTCTGTGTAAGCGCGAATACGACAGTCAGGATGTATAAATTCTTCTTATCCAGTTCTCGTCTAGTGGGGGATTGTGGAAAGAAGAAAATTCCGGAATTTCACGTAGACGGAAAGAAAGCCAAAGTGTGGTTATAAGTAGGAGGTGGGAGCAAATAGTCTTTTCGCCGAGGACACTGAGAGTCGACGACTTTAAAAGGATTTCGCAGGATTCGAATGTGAAATTCGCTAAAATCATTCCGTGAATTCATTTCGATACTTTCGAGATGAATTTAATGGCCACTGGGTATATGTATACGAATTCTATATTTTTATCGATCCAAACCCGCGACTAACTGCTTTGCGTACGAATTTTTAATTGCACTATGGCTGATATTAAAAATTGATACAATGCGAATGGAACACCCTGTATGATTAATTTAAGATCAAGGGATATAAGGGTTTCAATATTTCATGAAACGTGTATAGCGCTGTGTTATAGTTACAGATACAAATATTCCGTTCAATTAATCGAACTGAAAGTTACACCGTGACATGTGCACATTTGGTATGATGAGTATCGGAGTGTACAGAATATATTTGTTGACAAAGAGTTGAAACGCGTTCATTGATGTTACAGATATATGTTGCAGGTTATAGGGCATTCGGTACTGGAACAAAATATATCTATATATACGTAACGATAACCGCTTTATGAATTTACAACGTAATCGAATTTTCAATATGGATATTAACATGCAGAGGTGACAGTTCAGAAGGGTTGTTATTGAATTAATTGTTTAAAAAAAAAAATTACTCTCGGACATACATTTGAACCAACTGAAAAAAAAAAAAAACATAGTTTTCACTCGTGCGTGCACACGTGTCGTTAATCATTCCGTCCATACCTGAACTATTAGTCAACGGATCCGCCTAATAAGAAAAAGTCCAGCGTGGCTCAAATAAGAAGTCCGTCATGGGAATAAAGAATTCATTTAATAGACTGCAATTCCATTTCTCTTTTTCAGGTGTTGTAAAGTGTGCGCGCGTGTCGAAGGCGAACCCTGCGGCGGTCTTTTTGGCTTTTCCGGAAGTTGCGCAGTAGGCTTGCAATGCGTAATCAGGAACTTGCTGGACCACGCACGCGAAGTGGACGAAGGCACTTGCACGAGTAAGTAATGAATTTTATCGAAGATAGTTTCGTTTACGAATAACAAAGGACTTTGACCCGCGTGATATTGTCCGCTAAAGACTCCAATTGATTCACGTAGTACATTCTAGCGCGAGATGTATGACGCGATGCATTCTGGGACGTTTGCCAAAGTTCGCTAAAGGCCCGCCAGGTTCGCTAGCGAACAGCAGATTTTATAATTTAAACTATAACCTACATCGTAATACCACACAGTGGCTGTACCTGTGAAATTCAAGTACGTACACGGTACGGTACGTACTTACGTACACGATCGTGTATTTTGCACGTAGAAATCCTGAATGCGTCTCTGCTGCAGTTACCGCGCATAACCCATTCCTTTTGGACTGGATGAACTGAAATCTTTTTTTGCCCTGACCCCCCGTGTATCTCGATACAGCGTAACTACTGTTACGGAAACTGTAGCCGGATTACTGTAAACGGGTAAGTTAGTTTCACCTAGGATAAAACTCTGATTATACGTCGTGTATACATATATATTGTGTTTCATTAACTTAATGATACAAAACCCCTATGTGTTCACCAAGCCACACTCGATTTTCTTTTTAATACCTTTCTCTCTCTCTCCTTACTCTGGTCTCGCTCTAATTTTATCGGCATTTTCTCGCACCTATATACCAGCCCCACACTAATGCAGGTACGGCTCAATGAGATTTGTCAAGTTCTGTAAAATAAAGTTCCCAGGAGGAAAGTTCTTTCATCGAGCCACGAGGAGGGAACCTCGTTACTGAATCGTTCGGTAGTTTCAGTAAATACGGAGTCGATTCGAATGGCGAGGCATTCTCTAGCGAGAAATGGAAGAAAGAAAATAACTGAAGCAGTCACAAAAAATCTCTCTCACTTTCTCATTGACAATCGCTCAACACCTTTTGTGTCAGTTTCAAGTTTGTATCTTGAGGAAGAAAAAAAAAATCCACGTCTTTTCTCTGACGTCAAAGACGACGTTGAAATTTAAGAAGGTACGAAAAGTTGCTTTCAAAGAAAAATTCTACTGGTATCCGATATACGGGTGGTGTATATAGGATGCTAAGGTGCATCCCGAAAATCTGCGCATCCCTTATGCAAATAGATATATATTTGTGTATTTTTATAGCCCGTAGTTTTACTGCGGCACGTGTATACGGGGTTGTTGTATTTATATGTATATATATATATAACCAGAAAATAGTCATTTTCCACCAGTCCCCCGGCTGTATTAAATAACATGCCATGGCCGCTTTAAAATTAATTTGCCAGCGTGTCCGTAAAAGCGGGACAGATAAGCTACTTTGAACGCGAACGGCGTTTGCCGCTGACGGTAATTTATGTCAGTATAAATCGTATTAGGAGTTTCAACGCAGCAGCCGGGCACTGGGGCACTTATACTTTTGCCAGAGAAGATTGGGGATGAGCGTTTCTTATACAAGTCGCGCGGCAGTCCCTCCCGGCGGTCTTCCTGGCTGGACACTTAGATGGATCGAACCAACAACGACGGATTTACCCGCCAGCGGGATTCTCCTAATTGGGAAATATTAATCCGTGGAAGATATTGCGGGCATCGATCGAAAAAAAAATCAAGAAAAATAATTGCGATCCCCCGCCCCCCAAGCTTGTGGATTTTTATTGCTGAGAAATAAGCGCGGCGAGAGGTTAACTGGCTGGTTGATTACGTTAAATGATAATTGAAAAATGAAAAATTGTTTAGTTTTTTTTTTTTAAACCTAATCGCGTATATTTTCAGGGGTATCGCTCTTTGAGTAGGTTTCATATGATTTTTTTTATCGATTCATATCCAACCCTCAATTTGGTACAAAGCTTCGTTTCAAGGTAAAACACTGTATGTATTTCAATGTACATTAATATGGTGATTGATACTAGGATGCGTGGGTAAGGTCTTGTGATGTTTTTGATTCGGTAAAATTGAACAATATCGTTAAATTAAAATTGACATATGTCATTGTGCGTGTTATTGAGTACCGGGCTGTGTGGTTGGTTATAAAATGAAAATGTTCGAAGTAACAAGAGAGACAGACAGAGAGAGAGAGAGAGAGAGAGAGAGGGGGGGGACTATCTTTAGAATTTCGAAGTTTTCTATGCCCGGTGCGAGTGCGAGAGAGCGAGACTTATGGGATCTTAGGTGGGTAAGAAAGAGACAGACGTATGCGAGTCCCTTTTACGAATCGTCAAAGACGGCACTCTGTCAATTTTTCTATTCAACCGCTACAAACGTACCTTGACTCTTGACGTAGTTAATAAATCTTTTTTTTAATGTTACACGCTACAAGGATGCTCACAGAAAAAAATTTCTTTGGTTCGTTCGTCGCGCCTTGCTCTTTACGACGCAAACGTAACACGCAAAGCCTTAAGCCCAGAATATGAGGGTGTAGATATACATATATCGAGTTGACAGATTCCTCCTTAAGCACGTCGGGGATCCCTAAATCTGATCAAGAAGCGGAAAATTTGTTATAAAGTCAATTTCACATGTAACTACCGATGCCTTGTAGCCTTATGTAATATTACGTAAGGGCAAAGTAGCTGCTATTACGTACGTACGTATATAGGTATACACATACGGGATGCGGTCATAAGCGAGATGCCGAAATTGCTCGGTTGCATTGTCGTCCGCATGTAACTACCGGAATCGATATTGGAAAGGACGACGGAAGTGAACCAGCGTCCACGCCTGATAACCTGCAACAAGGCTGGTTCAGATTTATCGACGAGTGCTCGTGGGTTAACTACTCTGCGGTTGTTTTCGTAAAATCACTATACCCGGTCGGTCGTTCGAAAACGATCGTGCTCGTGTAAACCGTCCTGGCGTCAATGACGGATCGATTTGTCTACCGGTCGTTTCAGTCGACGAGACGAAATCTTGAGGTTAAAATTACCACAGGATTATTTAGGGTGGATACGAGCAAGTCAGAGCACGGAGTGGCCTTCGCGAAAGAGATTCCTTCTGAGCTGTCGCAGAGGCTGGTTTTGCATTCCGGCGGCAGAAGGAGATAAATAGGGTAAAAGACTGTTTGAGAATCTCAAGAGAAACATTCTGCCCGGCGAAAAAGAATGCATCTCGAAAAAGGCATTGCTGTACCTTTCGTTATATTGTTATTCTGTGCAACGATGTTTGCTTCTTCCTTGTCGGCGGTACGAAGGCGCATCGAGTATACCGGGTGAGGCGTTAAAGAGGTGTACAAGGGCTTGCGTACGTATGCAGTTGTATATCGTGCGTATACGTATATACGCGTTACGCAACCACTGAGAACACCTTGAGATGTGTTCGTGCTGAAACCGTACGACGCTCGTTGACGACGACGTTGAGATGGCTGCGCTCTGCGCGCTCAGTATTCATGGAATAGCATGGGTTGGCCGTGGAAGAGAACAAATTAGATTAGCCATCTGATGTTTACATTAAAGTCGAGCCATGGAATTTATTCAAAAATTGTAACCATGGATTTCGCCTGACCGTGTGATCCCGTCAGTTGTTCTCATTGTCTCCGTCGCTAGGTTAATTCAGCGATTTCGAAGAGAACGAACGGTAACGGCTTGAAAAGGTATCAGGGCCGTATTATACAGGTTGTACGGCCCCACGGGTGTTTCTATCGCGAATTTGAAAACGCTCTCTATACTCGGAATGGGTACCACTCGGCCCGGTAAAAGGGTGTCCCTGGTTCTTATCGAGTAAGTTGGCCAGTAAGGATACGCTCGACCCCTATAGACATTACGACAAGGTCCGAAGTGAGGCTGAGGTCGTCCGGCAAATACCGGGAGAATTTTCTGTGTAGTAAAACCGATGATCATCTTGAGAATGGAGGCGGGTAGGGTCCATTGAAATGAGTCAAGGGAGCTTTTGCGTGAGGGGGGGGGGGGGGGCTGCGAGGAGGAAGTATTTGAATGGGTGGTGGGATCCATTCTTTGGGAATTCTTATATGACGTTATCGGTGTACTTTTAAACGGTACTGTACCCAGAAATATTAATGGCGAATGGGCTTCGCTATTGTGTAGCTGCACAGGACAATGGAAAAAAATAAATGCTTGTAAGTTTATGAGTTACGTGGTATACGGATTGTGCATGATAGTTTTATTGGCTCTCTTTGAGAATTGTTATTTCACTTGAAACAGGACTGTGGTTGGTCTTTTGTGTAGATATAGGAATACGTGCGGAATTGTTGAAAGATTTTATTATGTATAAGGAATGGCTGTGTTGCGTGGCTTCTTGAAAACTCCTCGTGATGTCTCAAGTTTTTTCTCATTCGTGCGAATGAAACTCGAGTTGCGGAGAATCTTTTTATTCTTAACTTTGATATTTATTCCGCGAGTCAACTTTCCCATTATGCCGCTACAAATAACGTGTTTCCGTAGTGTCGTATCTCTGACAGTCGTGTCGATTAAAATTCGTAAACTTTGTTTACGCCCAGTGGCGGAGACGTCGGGGGGGGGGGGGTTAAACGCGACTGTCGCACTTTGAGAATATTAAACGTCGCTAGGATTCTGTTCGTGGATTAGAGGTCTGCAGTCCCGTGTTTAAATAGTTGGAAAACTGCTTTTCCATGAAATTAATTGTGGTTGCTCGGTTTTTTTTTCTTTCTAGCTTATTCTTACTTAAGATCCTCGTCTTTGTCCTTTTTCTATCTTACTTTGTCTCACTGGGTGACTTTGGTTCTGTTTGTTTCTCTTTCTCTCTCTTCCCTAGAATACCCAACTCCGCATTCAAAAGAAGCGTCGTAACCTTAATGAAATCTGAGGGCGTCGCGACATTTTCAATCGGAATTAACTTGGTAACGGCGTCTGAGATTACTAGGGGGAAGAGGCGGAGGGGGGGAGGAGGTGTGGTATTATTTCTTCCCTCAGAGATGCGAAACTATAAAGTGACGTGGCGGTTCAAGATGGCCGTCTGTAAAGGCGGCAGATGCGACTCGACCAGCTGGCATCTTATCGAGTCAAAGGTATATTAAGGACATAAGAAAGAGCACCGCAATATTATGGAAAATACCCGCAAAGCGTCCCGACGCCTGGTAAAGAAGGGGGGAAAGGAGGCGAAAGAATTATTTCGTGGGAAGTAAAGGGCAACAAAAAGAGATTAAAAAGAAGGAGGGGGAAGAGAAAAACTGGTGCGAGCGTCGAGTTACGTGGGGCCAGTCGGTTTCATTAAGATGATTTGTTGTGGAAGGCGGTTTTCGGCTGCGGTGACCTCGACACGTCGCGACGTTCTTCAGCCACGACGAGGAAAAGCTTCCGGCCCCTAAATTACAATGATACCAATCCCGAGTGGTATACTGTGCGGAGAAAAAAAATTCAATTTTCTTCACCCTACGAATATACCCGGTCAGGGGATCCTTTTGGGTCGAATACTTTGATCTTTCTTTGGATAAAAAATTTTTTTATTAAAGAAAACTGAAATTATTAAGTCACAAGTAAACAAACCGACGCTCCGGCCCTTGTACGAATATTGCAAGCTTCCATTCCCGTGGCTATTTTATTACTAATTCGCCGCGAAATTTGGTTCCTGGTAAAACGGCCGGAAATCGGAAACGTGAATTGAAAACGAAACTTGAAGCTTTTCTGCAGGGAAGTGAGGCAACGAATGGATAAGGCTCGTCCGGTTCATTTGTTTTCTATGGTCGAGTTTTCTCAGCCTCCTAGGAGGGTAACGCAGCATGGACCAGCTCGAAGTAGGCGTCTCGTTAAGCAAGAAGCGAACCTAAGAAAAGCAGAGGGTATTACGTAAAAGCGTATCGTCTCTTTCATTCTTCTCCAGTCTGTCCTTCTCCGATGAAACGTTATCTTTCTCCGTAAAAGCCAAGTAGATACAGTAAGGGAAAGAAAGGGGGCACGAGTACACGGCAGAGAAGAAGCAATCGCTTTGAACAGCTTTTAATAGACCAGAAACTTTTAGGAAGCTTCGGAGACACGGGTTACGTGCCAATGCTTGAAATCCTTATCAGTAATGCGATTGGCTGTCGGAGTGTAAAATTTTAGTAAAAATTTTTTTTTTCAACGATTTCGAATCTATGCGCAGTCGAGTACTGCGCATCTCTTGCGTTAAGACGAAGAAAATGAAATGTCTGCATTTGACAAGTGAAAAAGGTAAGTGCAGAGGCAGACGGCGGGTGTCTTTTGTTTTTTAATAAGCAGCAAGGCGAGTCTTTAGACAGCCGAAGCTTTGCCGAGGGCTTGCATATTTCATCGGTACAATTACCATCGACCGAAAGCTCTTGACGAAAAATTTGAATTTTTCATATACCGCTACTTTTCCCGCCAATTTATCCTCCGTTCTCTGTACGGTTGACTGCGAGAGACGGATATGCGTATACGCGATATTTTCGTCCTTTTTTTCAATACGATACTCGCTCGCGTGGATGCGCATTGAGCTTTCGAGTTAAAAATTAATGAATGCTGACGCAATCGAGCGAAAACCACATCTCTGTGTATCATAAACTGTGGAAATATAGAGACTATCATATTTTCCTAGTCGGATTTTATGAAATTCATTCGAATCCATGACCGTCTTATTTAATATAAACGCAGTATTTCTTGAGTTGAATAAAATTCTATTTCTTTAAGCAGTTTAAACTATCGCGTATGGATGCTTCGTTGTGCTTGCTCATCCGGTTATCAACATATGTGTAATACATATATGTATACATGTGTGTTCGATATCTATGACGTTAAAGAAAATTTGCTTCAGGCTCACGGCAGATACGACGTTGAAATATTCATATAGAAAATCGAGCACTATATACGGTCTTAAGTAAATTCTGGTAAACCTGTTCCTGTATACAGTAAGAATGCGCGTTTTCATCCTGCCTCTCTGGCGCTCGTGCGAAATGCCAGCTCACCGCAATATACCCACGTGCACGGATACGTCGGACGATTTTCCAGGCGCCTTTAAGGTACGTCCACTGAGAAAAGGTACCTCTGATAAAAGCACAGCACACGTCTTAAGAGTCTAAACGGTGCTTTTAAATTAAATTGCATCTCGAGTAGGGCCTATTGTGTGTGTGTTTTTTTTTATGGAAATCAGAATACAATAGATTGACGTTATGGGGAAAGGAAGAAAAAATGAGAAAAAAAAAGTTTCATAATACGCGCGAATACAGCGAATATTAGTAAATTAAGTTAAGCCTCGACTTAACTAGCTAAGCCTATAAATTTTTTTGTTGGAAAGTGAAAAATTTATGACTTGAGAAAAAAAAATTTTGTTATCGTACTTCAGAAATTTACAGGATAATTATTCGCGCGAAGCGATTTTTTCACTGTGCAAAAAATACAAGGCAGACAAAAATCGTATTTCGCTTGGATGGTCCTTGAAAAGGTAAAGTCTCCTTAAGGATCGATCCACCTGTTTACCAAGTATCGCTGCTTACCTTTACCCAAGATCTAAAACCCTACTCTGTATTTAGTTATATGCAAAGTGTATGTCTATATGTATAATACACAAGTACTAACCCTTAGTCCTAGGTAGTACAGAGAGTATAGCGCGTTTCAGGATTTCCGACTCGTTAAAAATAACCAGCATCTGCAGTACGGTAACAGTGGGACTTGGAAGCTTGTAGACGTAAAAATTAATGTCGCGTGTTAACAGTGGCACGTAGCTGGTTTACCGTTTCAGTTGGCAGCTTTACGAGGTAAGAGAGGCTAGAATATTTTTCTTTGATTTTACCAGGTTATACGCGCTTTACCGTATATACGGTTTTTTTTTCGGGGCTATTTTTAATCTTTTGGAAAATTCACTGAGTCGTCATTATTTGCGGTTAAAGAAGGAAGAGAAAAAAAAACGGAGAAAAAACGTTTATCGTCATTCCTGTACCGACAGACTGTAGAACAGGTAGCCATTTGTCTACCTAAAAATTTTTTAGGTGATAAAGAAAAGGTGGAATAAAGGAAAGCAGGTCGGGGAAGATATACCGGTTGGAAAATGTAGTAGGAAAAATGAGTGAAACCTCTTGGGGGTATACCGTATCTATGTACAGTTACCCATCTTCTTTCCGCTGTGACGAAATGGTAAGGCGCCAAACTGAATAGGTATAGTATATGTATATTTATTTTTTGTTTACTTTGGCTTATCTATTTTGAAAGTTACCATTTCTCATTTGCTCTCTGTACTTGTAGGTGATTCCTGATAATCCTGCTGCCCGATAACGAAGCACGAGGAACTTTGATCCTGGATGATACGAGGAGCGGAAAGAATTTTCAAGAGATAGTAGGAAGAGTCAGTCGTCGAACCAAGGGAAGTCGAATCAGTCAAGCGATGGACGGACACGCTGGGCAATTACCTCGCTGTCACACGGTTCAGAAGCTTCTTCTTTCTCTGCTGGGGAGAATTAGTGGGAGAGTGAGAGTGATAGGTACAGAAAGAAATACTAAAAAAGTTTCCTGTCTCGCTTAAGACGAACGTAGCTTAATTATATGTCAAGAGCATGAAAATGTCAGGATTTTTCAGAGGAAACAACCTTCGTATGTGAATACTAGGATTTTTATCATGTGCGCATATACGTATGTATCTTTGGCGAGGCTGGATGCTGCGTGTGGGATACAATTCCAGGACTTTCATATTCTGATATAATAATGGTGGTACGAGAGCAGAGGACAGAAAAGAAATGGCCGGTGGACATGTTGACGGGGGCGAAAAAGTTGAAAAAAAATATATATAAAACAGAAAAATGCACAACGTGCTTTTCTGTGTAGAAAAATGGACAGAGGAGAAACGAGTCAATCCCACGGTTTGGACATTTAAATCGCGCTTTGTATGTACTATCGAGATATAGTGGCTCTCTTGAATGACGTATAAATCCTACCGAACTATATTAATGGTACATGTACATGTATATATATATATATCATATAGTTGTAGAAAATAGACAAAATATAAAGCTTATTCCTAGATAGAAATCGCATATAGGTATATCGATTTTGATTTGATGCTACTTTTAGTTTGTAACAAATATAGTTGATATAGTAATTCCGTAACTCTACATAGGTTATCAGTGATTTGGACATTCTGTGGTTGCATATATACGATATATATACACTGACCGCGTATGCTCACTAGACCATGGATTATTCAACGAGCCATTATTAACGATAACCGATCACATCTTTCTGAGCGATGTCCATATATAACGCAGTGCTCGCGATTCATTATTAAAACGTAGCACGGATTCAATTTTAGGTTAGGTACCTCCAACGCTAGGTATTATAGTTGACGGTAATAATTCATCGATATCTTTAGAACGATAACTATCAGGAAAATTGATTAGAGCGAAAAGGGAATATATTCGTTAAAAAAAAAAAATAAAAAAAAAGAGGAGTGGTTCGGCTCGACGTTTCACGGTTGAAATTGTAAGTCCTGGTGGGACTTCAGTGGCTGCGGTGGGGTACTTCCTATCCCAGAAGGTCGTATAAGGGTGAGCGCTAGTTTGTCAATGTCGAGCAACAAATCTTGAGAATAGTCTGGGACTCCTGGTGCTGGGTAACGTCGGGTACCTCTATCCTCCTATACACTTACGCGACGGTAACATTGAGAAAGCTAGCTTCGCTGTATTAGGTGTGTGTAAATAGAGAAGTGCACAGTTTGTTGGTTATGTACAGTGAAATCGCGTATCCTCGATACTACGTGTGTCTGGGAACGTAGAGAGGTTAGGTAACAGACCGCCCACAGAATGAATAGTACCACCGTGCGCCACTAAACCACCAGTAGCGCTGCCAGCGCGGCCGCAAGCATCGCCGCCATTATCATTACATTCCAAACAGTCTCGAAATGCACATTCCGACCGCGTAAACTTAAGCCGTAGGATTTATTTTGTTTACGTTCATTACGAAATCTCTTGTTCACTGTGTGTATTGATTGCTTTGTTTTTCCTCTATGCTGTTCCATGGCTTTGTCGGTAAAGTCGTTATTTACTCGGTCGGTAAGTAGCTGGATTACTTCGAAAGGTGGAAAAGAGGTTATGTCAGACCGTGATACGTGCGGTTGAATCGCGGCTTCGGTATGACTCTGCGAGACGCACGGGATGTCCCTTAAGAGTTTTCATCTTAAAAATCGATCAATCTTTCTGAAGCTACGTTCCAGTCTGTCGTGTAGTGGATACCTGGCTATCTTCGAAGGTTATTAAGTCGTCGCCAGAACGAGGCTTTGCCTGAGTTATAGTAACATATGTACAACAGACGCACCGACTTGACCTTTTAATAATACTGAAATTGTATAGCCAAGAACTACCACCAGAGTAAGACGACTGACTGTCCCTTCAGTATTTACTATTGTTAGAGCTTTCTCATACTTATTACGTTTACTGGGCGTTTCTTCCTCTTGCAGATAAGGGGCGCACGGTCTTTATTTACTCTGATGCGACGCTGCTGCCTGACGTGGCTGTGTATACGTGGACTACTTGACTGTGCGAAGCATGGGCAAGTACGAGTGGGGTGTCTTTTAAGGGGATACTCGACATTAAATGTATTCCGGAATTGCGTTTCTTTGTGAATTTAAAAAATACGTGAATTTTCATACAGCTGTATTAAACATCCCTGTAACAGTAGAATCGATTTCGAAGCCCGTCAACAAGATAATAATTTTCCCACGACGCGATGAGAAATACATTCAATTCATTCCCAAGCGTTCCCCCGCGTCTGTTCGGGTCGCTATACCAAGAGTGAGTTCTTGAAATGGGATCTTTGGTATTCTGATTGCCTTAATAAAATAATCTGAAATCGCTTCGATATAAATTACATCGGGAATTTCTCTCGTTGACAACTTCGACGCTCATTTCGACGTCTTATCTTCTGTCACTTGCGACCGTCGATTCGCTAGTTTTTCAATTCTCAAAACTATCCTATAATTTTTATACACTGAATATTTTTATTTTAGGCCTAATGAAAAGCGAGAGTCAGCACGTAAATTTCATTCTTGATGAAATATTATAACAGCCACTGGGACACAATACCGAGGAGTCCCTTGATGAGCCTATAGTTACCATTTACAATAAATCTCAGCTGAACACGCTAATCGGCCTGCATTACTGTATTATGGCTAACCCAAAACCCAACTCTGAGGGATGCTCAATCAATTAGTACAAACTACGTATACGTGCTAACTAGAAAATTAATTGTACCTTGTGATAATTCATAATCATTCATTGTACATGGGACTCTGAACGTAACTATGGTCTTCTGGGAATGAAAATAAGAGGAATGTAGTTTTATTAATTATCAACAGTCAAACAAGCTGTATCCACTTGGTATATAGTCACTGTAGTATTCTACTGCCTAATTGTGTATATATATATATATATATATATATATATCTACACAGGACATCAGCCAACTTCTCCTATAACTACAGACTACCAGTTGGCTATAGTTTTCATTGTCAGCCACTATTCAAGGAGAACACTCACCCACTTCCGGTTTGTCCATTGATTCGCTTCTCACGTCTTAATATACAAAACAACTGGCGTTTTACCTACCAAATCCATTGAAGCGTTGACGAGCGCTGTAATGGGCATCCATTATACTTCACACTCAAGAACCAGTTTGTCTTCGTCCGTCGCGTCGCCTTGATAGCTATAGCGGCCTCACTGAAAACTCACGAATAATTGATAGATATAACGTAATTTTGTGATGTTGGCCTAATGATGGCATTAAGATTTACGAATCTATCTAAAGATATTTTTCGCTTAATTATTTAGAACGATATACTATACATGCGTCACGTAGATAAATGAGGAACGCTTGGAATCTGTGCTAATCGATTCGTGACGTCACTGTCCGGTAAATGGGGATCTTGGAGCACGGTATCGGCTTGTGTATCATGTAATAAATCTACTATAGGCTAAGTGTAATATAATGTTTGAGGAATTTATATATGTGTATTCTTGTATGCCTTGTAGTAGTACATATGTACGTAAGGGTACGAGTATGTGCTTTAGCTTTATTCGTACGTACTATAGGCCTAGGTTAAATATCTTTAACTATATTTATAAATCTAGGAAAATTCATCGACATGGCCTGTAGTAGTACATATACATATGTACGTAGGGGTATGAGTATGTGCTTTAGCTTTATTCGTACGTACTATAGATCTAGGTTAAATATCTTAGACTATATTAATAAATCTAGGAAGATTCGTCGACATGGCCTGTAGTAGTACATACATATGTACATAAGGGTACGAGTATGTGCTTTAGCTTTATTCGTACGTACTATAGGTCTAGGTTAAATATCTTTAACTATATTAATAAATCTGGGAAGATTCGTCACGTGGCAACCAATATGATTGCATTGATCAAACCGTATCGGCTTACGTGGAATCAGAGAATTCTAAATGATTGGTGTGAATCGATACGGATCTGTTTAGGTATTCGTAGGGGTACTTTTTATTATAACTCGATATTGCCTTCTTAACTGGGAAAATCGAAGAGTTATAAGGAATCTTTATAATTAAAAGTGATTTTTATAAAGAGAAGGTATATCTAGGTTAAGTGTGTGTGTGTATGTATATATATATGTTTAAAAATGATAATGATGAGATGAAAGTTCGTCGAAAGAAAATACGTGACCTATTGACTGATATCGATCAGATACAAGTATCGCGTATATTTTCTCTCAAAGAAATATCTTTAAAACGCATTTCACGAGGATCCAGTGCAATTTGTTCGGATGCAACCGAGACGTGTCTATTGTTGAAAATTCTTTCTTTAAAGTTATTCCCTTTTATCAAGTCCAACTGCTACATCGACGATCGGGCAATTAATTGTAACGAGCAATTTCAGTTTCAACGTTTTATACGAAAAGGTCTCCTTTTCTCTTTGTGGGAATTTTTCTTACCTTACGCTATTATCGGAAATAGTAGCTTGTTCTTCTTCTTCTTTCTTTTTTTTTTCTTTTTCTATTTGCTCTTTGTCAATTCCATTCTGCCCGAGATACCGATTCGCTTACAGCCATCGGAAGACCGCTGGAACTTTTCTTCTCGTAAACTGCGCAACCTCAAGAGATATGGCATATCGAAATTTTCTTTACCGAATCCATTGTCCATGCGTTATCAGGGTGTAAATGGTTATAGTATATTGTTTCAAGTAGATAGCTGCTGAACCAATTCACATATGTATCCATTACGTATTCTGTGCATGATATATCGAAATGGTTAAAGAGAGAAAATCCATACACTTATGAGATGTGTTATTTTTTGGAAATGATTCTCAACTTTATTGGAGCGCGGACAATGGCTGGTTGCGGTGGAAGATATTATACTGTGTATACTTTGTAATTACTTCGTTCGGTCTTCGGTATTGAAGTTATGTCGTAAATTGATAAAGCTGTGCTGGCGATATTAATTTATTATATAATGTCATATTATTTTTCATTATTACGTTATTCGGGTAATTGTGAATCTGCATTTTTGCGGTTACCTGCCATTATTTGCATGGCCACGTCGTGCTGCGAATTTAACGTTATACGGGTCAATTTTTTCTCTCTCTATATATACGTGTATCCTTATTTCTCTCAGCATCCAGTAACACTCAACATCATTTTCCAGAGCGTATAACGCCTTCTTTTTTTTTTTTACTCAAGTATCTACTTTTTTCCTTCGCGTTTTAAATTTTCTCCACTGCGAACTTCCAACTTATCATCGCGCACTGAATGTC
>JASANN010000517.1:756422-766694 GCA_031762395.1 Calameuta pygmaea | reverse complement strand
ATATCCTTATTTCTCTCTTTCTCTCAGCATCCAGTAACACTCAACATCATTTCCCAGAGCGTAACGTTTTTTTTTTACTCAAGTATCTACTTTTTTTTTCACATTTTAAATTTTCTCCACTACGAACTCCCAACTTATCATCGCGCACTGAATGTTCTGGAGAATTTGTGGCAACCAGTTGCAGCTGATGCTCGCTCGGTGTACGCGTAAAGACAGATGCGAACATAATAAAACGGCATTTGAAATGAGAAAAAAAAGGAATTACCATAAAACATGGGAAGCTGGGAAGAAAAGAAAAATGAGGAAGAGAAAATAGTCTCCCACACTCTTGAAACGTCAGTTCTCGAGTAACTGAAAATTTTTAATCGCGAAAATTGCCGAACATCGAGACCACGCGTTCGGCTATGTTCGCCAGTACCTGGGAATGGGTTGGGAAATAACCCGCTGCCGTAGCCTTGTTACGGTGAAAATGTAAAATGGAAATACTCATTCGTGTTCTAAACGTTGCGTCCAATTGAGCGGTATATTCGGGCCATTAATTTCGATTGATTTTGCGTTTGGGCATCTCCACTCGTTTTAACCCGATTCTCAGTGTTATTACTTCGTATGGCGAACCTATCGGCGAATTGGATTTTACAATGGGGTCATCCGCGGATTATTCAATTTATCGATTACGTATTACCTCCACATTATTTTGCACAGCCTGGTTGACCCGAGTGCCTAGAATGTTGTGGCTAATCAGTCAAATATTAAAATCCATGTCGAGTGCATTTGCCAATATTCATCGTCCCCACTCTGATAAGGTACTCACGTGCATACGTATATGCATGTGAGGTTGTATAAAAAATTTATTCATACACGTGCTCGAAGATTGGCAAAGGGGCTAGTATAATATAGCTATATATACGGGTACCAGCCATTTAAAAATTTCTCATATGCAATATAGTTCGTTTTTTTTTTTAATTTAATCTAAAGGATCCTATATATCACTAATAACGTGCACGCGATGAGAATAATGCATTTCGTATTTTCATTCTTATCAGAGGATACCATCTACTTGCTGCAATTTTTGTAATTCTTTTTTTTTTCTCTATCTTTGCAGAGATCCCTGGTAGGTGGAGGAGACACTGTCCACACGGTCCGAAACTATCTGACCCCGGTTGCAATCTGGTGGACGAGGGAGTGGCTACGGGAACCGGAAGTGCAGCTGGAGCCGGAAAGTGCGTCTGCGGACCGTCTGTACTCTGGTGTCCTGATGAACCCCAACCCTACACCTACAGGACGCGTCACGAGTGCAAGCTCAACTTAGCAGCAAAAATTGCTTACGGTGAGTAACGTCAAGCCTTTTTTGTTTTAATTTATTGACCCCCCTTCACCTGATTTCTTATCAGTAATTAATGTTATCACCTATACGTGCAAGGTCATTTAAACCCGGATACTTGCTCGTCTTTTTATTTGCACTTTACTCCAACAGCCCCGCCAACCCCCCCTTCGCTCCCTGCGACCCCCCAGAGTGGTCCACGGAGCTTTACACTTTATTCGATCATCGTGTATGCCGAAGGGATTATAAAGGCGTATATATATGTTTGCCCAACGTAATCGGCACGGACACGTGAGCTTTTCGTTTGCCGAGGTGCACCGATGCCGACGGAGCCCGGATAGTTCATCCGCGAATGCACGGAGTGAATAATATTGGCGCTTGGTTCAGGAATATTTGCGCAATTTTATGACAATAGAACGCGTCACGGCAGTGGCAAAATTGCGAAACTTCTTTTTTATCCGGTGAGTCATTCCTTTCTTTCTTTTTCTATTCAGTCTCTCTCTCTCCTCCGTCACTTCCTTGCACCGTCGCCCGTGTGTCGCGTCTCTGTCTCTCGTTTCGTCTGAGCATCTCCAGCTTTTTATTTTTCTTTTGCCTTCGTATATTGTCAGGACCGTGACAAAGAATGAGCGAGAGCGGAAGGACCGGCAGCCGCTAATGAAAAGAAAATATAAATAGAGCGAAGGTCCTACCGAGCGTCGGTGGATGAGGCAGGAGAAAAAGGAAGAAGAAAAAAAAGATGGCGGATCAAGGGGGACGGGGCATCCCTGTTAATGAGAAAAGGATACACGACGAGGGATCCAGAAGGTGAGAGGGACTTTAATTATTGTCAAATGATTCAGCGGACCCTCCTTCGCTCGCGTTACTGATTAAAGATTGCAAGTCTGCACAGATGATACAATGCACCGTAGTCGGAGAAGATGCTGGCGGCGGGTGCGAAGAGGGAATAACGAAGATTGGAAAGGGCGAAGAAAAGGGGGGGGGGGGGGTTTAAATACTCTGGAGGCAGGATGGAAGATCCTCCCATCTCGAGAGGACTGCACAAAATTTCAGCAGCCTCGTGGGATTTTTCTATCATCCTTTCTGCAACGTGTACGTGGTGCTTTCACGCACAGGGATCCAACGTGGGAAAAATAATTGGCGCAAGAGTCATTCTTCTCTAGGGGTTGGATACGCTGAAGGATCGCATCTCCTCAGCCTTACGGACACCGAGGGCAGAGAGCGAATAACAAGGTTGTTGGGCCCGAGTACCTTATCATTGTGTATCGCGAAGGCAAGTAGATGCCACGCGTAAAGTTTAATTTGATCCAAGTAAAAGTTTCATCGAGCGGAGACGCTTAAGTCTCACGAGGATCTTTATTTGTCCTCGTGGCGTCCGCAGTGGGACGGCAAAATCGTTAAGGGCTTGAAAGCGCGCAAGGACCAACGCGCTGCTGGTAGTCGAATCGCGAGGAGGAACTTTAACCATAAGTGCATTTTCTTGTCCCGTAAGTGCGACGCGAGTTACGTAAGCACTGTGCTGCGCATACAGATATAGGGACTTGGGCCAGTATTGGACAGAATAACGTTGGGCTTCGGTGTTAATCGAGGCGGGTGCCGTTTGCGCATGCGCGATTGGACTCTTGTAATTAATCAAGGCGTCTGCGAAGTTTAACGCGGGGGCCAAGAGGTTCGTTTATAATACCTTGTTTCAGGGGAGTCTATTAACGAGAGACGCACAAAAACATTTTCATTTCGCGAATAGCCTACATGGTTATAGCCTTTAGCTTCAAGGTGGAGGGAGGGGGGTCTCGTCGTAACGAAGCATCGAGGTTACGTCAGGGATATCGAATTAATGATATTAGTTTTACGTCATGCTTATCACTATACGTTAAGGGGTTGAGTAACTGTGAAGACTGATTACCTTGATCTGGGTTTGTTATCTTTTTTTTTTTTTGGTTTCATCCTAAAGAAATATTTTGAAAAATCTTTTCTCTCTTTTTCTTTCTCGTTCAACTCACTTTCATACCGCTAAGCGCACAGTGGCGTCTGTCAAAATTTTGACTCACTTCGCACAGCCCAACGGACCTGGTTATCTCGGAATTTAGGGCAAACTCCATTATTCACGTGTATTCGTAATTTTACGCTGTTGCGCAAACTCTCACGGGTAAAATACCATTAACATTTTGGAAATAACTTCGCTCTACGCGTAATCAATCCTCTTTATTAAGTTCTGCTCTGCTACACTGACGCGAGGGGAATTTAATGAGGTGTGGGAGACAAACAAAAATTCTTCAGGACGATACACACCGGTGATTTATATGGATGGATGCTTCCTGTCAATCCTCTCGCCATGGACCACAGAATCCTTTCACTCTCGTAGGATATCCTTGGAGCAGCGTAGTCCTTTGCGAAATCTACTATGGGAATACGGAGAGGAAAGTGAAGTCTGTGAAAAGAAAAAAAAAAAGGACAGAAAACTTATGTATATAGAGATAGAGAAGCGGCTCGAAGGGTTGACGAGGGGAGGGCAAAAAAAATAAACTTAAGGCAAAATCCGCGAACGTATCCGAAACTTTTGACGTGAGGAACTACCCTGTTTCGTGTAGCCTCTCGAGATTCTACGTGCGTTCAGCCCTCGGCGTCCTACGGCGTCGAGACGCTGTCTGAAATTCCATGAAAATTCGTCAGATCCGCTTTGTGCTCTGAATGCGTAAAATCGACCCAGTGTGAGGGTAAAGGATTGTTGCAAGGTGCATAGGGGTTACCAAAGATCGATATATACAAGTCATAGAAAACTATAGCTATACCATACGTGATATACTATGTACTATGTATCTACGGGAACCTTAGACATTGTACACATATAATGCCCAGCTCCTCGAAGGAACTTTAATAGAAAATCTAGAATTGCAGGTTTTCAACCCGATTGGCTATATCCGTATGAATGAACCTTTATACATGTATCTATGTGTATATACATGAGAAACTAGAAACTAGTTTCATGAAATCAATGATAAAATACTGTTATGGCAACAGCGTGTTAAATAAACGAATACAGTTAGGACGCACTGAGAGACGTAACGAATATGTAATGAAAAAGCATTTACTACAGCTTACTCGAAAAGCTCCGGTTCACGTACACACACACATATATATATAAGCTTATTTGTAGCTCGAGCAAAAGGAGCTTATGAAAGCTTTCTCAGCCATTTCTTTACTCCCCTCCTGACCCTCGTACTTTGCTTCGACACCCATCCCTGTATCCTCGTGACCCTGTCATCCTAACCCTGTACACCTTTGGTTGACATTCTACGCACTTCCCTCGCGTTTCGGATCCAATCAGGTTTTCTTTTCCTTCTCTCTCGCGCTAGACCGAAACGACGTGACGTCATATTGCGATGTCGATACCAAAGGTGCTGGCGCTGCAGGACCACACCTTTGTGCCTTTAGGAAAGATCCAATTTATATGACTCATCATGCGAATGTATATTTATGCGAAGGAATTCGAGGGGAACTAAATTGTATATATATATATATAAATTGTATTGGCGAATTGAGAACAAAAATAATATTCTTCACCTCCACTCGCGTATTCGTTTTCTCTTGTTACTCCATATTGTACTATAGGCAAGTCCCTTATGTAATGTGGCACAAATATATTTAGTTAGACGGCTGTACAACTCGTGTGATAAAATCCGCTTGGTCCATACAGTCATTATTTAAAATGAACTTTTCGTTATTGATATTCTAAGTGTATCTTATACAGGTGCATCCTGTTATCTTTGTGGAAACTCGAGAGTCTGAGTCTCGTGTAATTTTTAATTGTTATAATTATTATTTAATATCAATAACAGGTCGCCGGAGGTGTATTGCGTGTTTGCATCCCTTTGTACGGGGATCGTCACCATTTTTATTTTTTTTTTTTGATATATCGAGACGGAAAATATAAATTATAAAGAACGCGACGTCGTATTTGAAATGTCAGTTGCGGCAAATTAGGTCAGACGTCAATATTTATTTGATAAATGATCGATCTGCTAGTTCGTATAGAATTTTACGTAAGCTAGTACTATAGTGTATTTAGGTATATTTGCGTCATTCGCCCTTAAGCATATGGCTCTGGATAGTCTCTACTGGTTTATTCTAAATGTGCGATATCTCGTTGTACGTGTATACAGGATGCGCCTGTATGCGGGATGCGCCTGTATGCGGGATGCTTCTCGAACCAATGGAAATCAGCATTGCGGATGCAGATATACTCGTGGCCAGTCTTGGGTCAAAGTGCAAAGGTGTAACGTCTGTACCTACGTGTCCTTGGGGTTATACAGTACCCCGGCATAACACGTGTTGTGCTTTCTTAACGTGTGAGGAGGAGAAGAAGAGAAATATATTAAAAATAATTGAGCGAACTTTCGAGAAGGACAACGGATATAATTTTTTTATATTTTTATTTATTTTTCCCTCAAAACTATAAAATCTTCCATGACTCGTGTATTTTTCTGTTTCAGACGATCTCTTCAATTCGCCCGAAAAGTCGACAGCTAACGGTGAGTAAGTTTAAGTCAATTTATTCGCTAATGCATTAATTCAATGTGTTTAGTATTCATAGACAATTAAGGGAGCATTGAGCATCGTCGACTATAGCGAGGATTGGTTTAAAAAAAAAAAACAAAAAAAACGAGAGAGATGCTGGAGAGCAAAGAGACGAGTTCTTATCTCGCTTAATTCTATTTCCACTGCAAAGGTCAATTCCGGATGAAAACTAATGGAAATCGAAGACGGCGATGTGAAGGCTGCTGCACAATTGCAAAGTATCTCCAGGAAAATTCAGGTTCGCGTAATACAGCAGCGAGCCATTGAAATCCTTGAATTTCTTATTGCGAATGGAGTATATCTATATTCTCTGTAAGATTAAATGTCGTGCATCCCCAGCATCCGGCATCTGCTGTATCTCACTTTCTCTAGCTGACATCTCGGGCTGACGTTCGAATCGAAGTACCGACGAGTAATTTACGCTTAGCGGCCACTGTGCATACAGCAGAGCTACTTACGATCTATACCTAAAGCGCCTTAAGTTCCACAAGGACTAAGTTCGGCCATGTTGTCGTGTTGCCGTGGAATTAACGAGCTGCCGTAGTTTCTCACTCGAGCCCTTCGTCAGCTGCTTCCTATAGTTCAGACTCAAAGACACTTCGCATCGTTCGCTGCATCCTAATCTGCCAATTAAACAAGTAAAAGCGTCTTGACTTAAGAGACCGCGTGACGTGTGTAAATTCCTCACGAGGACGCGCTGCGACAAAACTTCTTTCCCACCTTTAGTTTTGGCCATATTGCTGTCGCGTACACTGACAGCGGTAACGACGGCGTGTCTGGATCGTTGAGTTTGCGCGGGAACCGCAAACCATTTGAATCGAGCGACGGGGACAGATTTCGGTGAAATTTGCGTCGCTCGATGGAAAACGAGCTTTAGTAATTTCTTTTTTTTTTTTCACACGTTTGATTCACACGATCCACACGGGTCGGATTACTCTTAGGACATGGGAGAGTCGTCGATGTCGTATCGATATATATATATATATATATATATATATATATATATACATACACACATACCAAGTCTATAGAGTTAATATTATATTTGTACGATTGAAAAAAAAAAATTGAACAACAATTTTGTCTAGTTTGTATCTGGCCATAAAGATGAGAGTGAGAGAATATATGTGAGAGAAAGATATAGAGATAGATAGTACCTCGAGTCTCGTTAGGAAGGAAAATTCTGTTAATAACGAAAACGTCCGATAAGGGGTGCGTCTTTCAAGCAGGCTGTTAAGAGCGTTTGCTCCTGGTCGAGATAACAAACTACGGTCTGAAAAGGGGAGTTGAGTTTGGTATAAGGTTTGAAGGGGGAGGGGGAGTGGTTAACACAAGAGGGGGGGGGGGGGGGATCGAGGCCGTATACAGAGGGTAACAAAGAGTTGCCACGATATACGAGAAAACTTTGACAATGGCTGAGTTGGCCAAGTTTTACAATAACATCGGCGAAACGAGCACGTTAAGGGGCGTGTTGGAAGTTGATAGAAATGTGTACAGCCTACTGGAAATGGAACGAGAGAGAGAGAGAGAGAGAGAGAGAGATAGGTAAATATAAATATATTCAAAACGTGCACGCACTCATTAGAATCGAGCAACTTCATCGAGTACGATTAAACGGGCTATGAATATGCGCGGCCAGGACGGAGTAACGAGAAAATTTTTATTTTTGAGTAATTTTATAATTTGTTTTTGATGTGAAACATCTAACGGCGCGTTTCGCGGGGGACAGAATGTAAGACGCTGTATTTTCAGGCTAGCACTGAGATATATAGATATACTCTAACGCGTAAGCTGTAATCCTGCGGTAACCAGGGTTACCGCGCTATCAAAAAATTATTTAAAAAATTGATGTTTCGCATCTACCAGGCGTCCTGCAACGGCTCACTTTTTTTTTTTTTTTTTAATACTATTTCCCAGTCCTGCTCTCTAGGCTGGACTCATATTCGCAGCTCGAGTCGCGGACTTTTATAATTGCAAAACTTGAAAGACTCTTCTTCTACGGGATGTCATAGAATCGACGATTCACTTCGGGATAAAGTTCGCTCGGTCCAACTGCATTTGATATTTGATTTCTTTTTTTTTTTTGTAAATCTTTTTTCGTATCCAGTTCGATTACTCTTTCGACGCTTTGATCGTCCGCTCTGGCTCGGTGGATGGGACTTGGCTGCATTCCGTTGCATCTTGGCTATGCATTTTACGAGGGCCGAGGAGTAACGAGAATTAACGTTGGGTCTTTATGAGCGACGAGGTGGAAAATGTCGGTTTCTTATGTAATTTAATTTGGACGTCAAAGCAAAAAGGAGCAGGTCTTGCCAACCTTCGCAACGTCGAAGAACAGCCGCTACCCTTGCTCTGGAAACTTCTCTGCTCTTTGTCTTTGTCGATTCTTCTTAAGCTCTTGCGTTCTCTTTTTTTCTTGTTTAATACCACGTTGCTCTTACGTCTGAGAACGTACCACTAATTTTTACGCTCGACTCAACCTCTGAGAACGGACTTGTAGTCGGGAAGGGTTACTGCTCTTGAGAGGCAGAGGCTCCTGCAGGATGGGCTTTTTACGAGGCGCAATTATTTCGGATTATGCTCGATCCTCTCATTTATACGTAGCAACGTAATAACGAGATGGCTGCATCTTAGAGATCACAGGTAGTGAAATTCCATGAGGAGATATGTCTTTGTGGCATTTTATGGCAGAAAAATATATTATGAAGAACAGAGGCAGCTTATTGGGTCTGTGGATAAAATGATGAGTGACAGCTGACTGAATTCAAAAGACTCGTTTGGCCCGATGGGTTAAATTTGTTTGTTAGATAAAGTTTCTCTCTCTCTCTCTCTCTCTCTCTCTCTCTCTGGGGAGCTTCATTGTAGAACAATTGATAGAGAAACGTTGATTATTCGAACGACTGAATTTTGAACTCCAGTGCGACGTAAGTGAAAACGACTAGGGACTCCAGTCAGGCTGTATGCACAGCCTTATGGATCCGAATGTAGGTTAGGTTGGATTTTCGTATATGGACATTGACGATGGTTAAGAGTTCTCCGCGTGGGATTATACGTATCAGGATTCGCGCGAAGGAAGCAAAGTCCCAAGTAAACAGAAAATTGCACGTGTATCCCGCTCAAGTCTGAACTTTCTCGTACGTTTCCATCAGGCGAGTAAACAACGCAGCGCTTCGGCAACTATTACAATAATTCCTAGTTATAACCTCGAAGTTGGCCGTTGGGGCTTCCGCGACGAAGAAGCCTCTAGGAATTCGGAGCGGGAATTTCATAAGGGACGAGGAGGTCTGAGAGGAGACGCGAGAGGAAGGGAGAAGGCAATTGTCTCTGCTCTGTGTTTGCTTATAAGAAATCGACGTGAACGAACGTAAAATGGGAATCGGGAATATTTGCCAAGATTCGTTCGTCGTTCTTCAAAAATTTTAATTCCGTTTGAAAAATGGCGTCAAACCTTTTTTTTTGTTTTTTATTTTCAATATCAATTGAGCTTGCCTCTTGGATGGTGAATGCGCCTAGGAAATTTTTTTTCAAGATTTAACCGTTCCTCTAATTACTTCCAGTAACAAGGGTAAATCAGGTACCGTCGTAGAAGAGGATCAATATTATCGCTTACGTCGATTGGCTTTGAATTTACCGCCGTTTTTTGAGAACCCTCGGCTTTGATCGTCTAATGTCTTCGGAACTGGGGAAGCGAACTTTCGGTGTCCCGGGGTCTTTCGGGTCCCTTCCTTGGATGGGGAACCTGTAGGGAAAAGGGGAACCGGAAGGCCGAAGCGGACTTTATCAGTAACGCTTAAGGAATCGCAAGGGTATGTCGTAACGATGAAAGAACATTAGGCAAAGTTAGTCCTTTTGCTCGGAGCGTAGCTCTCATTATTCTGATTAATTACCATAGTCTTGATGGGTCCTGTGTCCGCGGGGGGATGGGTGGATGGTGAGGTGGGGGTAGAAGATCGCGAAGCTGATGACGGTGGTTGGGGAGCGGGATTTCATGGCAGGGAATTCGGAGACAAAGTAACGACGTCAGGCGTCGTCGTTGTTACAAAGTGCGTTCTGGAAAATGGAGAGACGTCGGTGGAGGATGGAAGTGGGAAAAGAAAGATGCAGACGCGACACCTTGGATAACGGGTACGGCGAGAGAATTGATAAGATTAATCATTGAGGGACTAGTGTTTGTGTGTGTATATATATATGTATATTGTGACGTGATTTTTCGAATCACGGCCACAGGGCGACTCCGGCTACCGATAAAGATAACGTTCTCGTTTCCGGCTCCCTTCGGGTCGCCACCCTGGTCAGAATCTATGCTCTCGGGTTGGTTAGTACAGTTTTGCCAATGCTCTCGGACGATTTCGTTATAGTTTAGTGGAGGTCGAGGT
>JASANN010000517.1:717167-756322 GCA_031762395.1 Calameuta pygmaea | reverse complement strand
CACCCCAACTCCCAGTTCATACCGGCTCGTCGATTCCCGGTGAAACAAGAATTGGCTGGCGCCCGCCTGGCATGCGGGTGCATGAACGAAGGGTGGACGGACGAAGGTAACGTAGGTTGGTTCTCGCAGACTGTCGTTCTCGAATTTTGCTATCGATATCGGGTTAAGAAAAAAATACGTTACAATATATAGGGTTAGAAAGATAATTCATAAAAGCCCCCATGGCCAACGATATCGCTAGACAGGTACGTTTTTGTCTCCTTTTCAATACAGCTAATCGAATCGCTCGCAGCAGCCAGCGAATGGGGATTTAATGAAATTATGAAAAATTTCGTGCGAACCAATCGCTGCTATTTTTCACGATTTTCCTTACCTTTCCAAAGCGATCGCGATACACGTCGGACGGGTGTCGCGTACAGCCGAGTCGCGAGGGAACGAAGATTTTCAATTTGCCTTGACGTGGGTGCACGAACAGATTTCTATTGTACATCGACAATGGCCAAGGGCGAACGGCGGCACGAGGAGACATAAATATTGAGGGAGACCACGGCGATCCCCGCATTTGAAAATTCAATTTTGACGATAACACTCGCCAGAAGGTAAAACCTGGGCCATTTATATTCTTAGTTTCCCACGAGAATCTCGAGGCGTCGCGACGCAGCCACCAACCCTTCGGCATCGCCACCATCATCATCGCCAACGGAATCGCCAATAGCAGCGATACCGTAGTACTCACGGACCATCATCATTGCATAATAGACGATAATTTCCTTCCTTGATATCAGAAGGAGGAGGGAGGGGGGGTGCTAGGATCTTCTTTCACTCGTTGCTACCATTCACTTCTATATAGTTATATTTATTGCCTTTATCTGGTCGTTTCGCATCCTCCCCCCCCCCCCCCCCCTCTCCAGCGACCATCTTCGATCGCTTAAATAACACGGTCCACTCATAAATTCACTTTGAAATCCGCTTTTGCTCGACCTTTTTCTTTTCCTTTCTCAACTCCCCACTCGCTACTCCTTAGTTCACCTCGATGCTTTTCATACTCCTTTGACCTCTATAGCTCTTGGAATATTTCTCTATGGTATTTTCTTACCCCTTCGCCACTTGTTCCCCCCTCCCCCATTTCTCCATTCTACGTGTATGACTTTCCCTTTTCACCCTTAACAAGCTCGAAGCTTTCTCCGAGGCTCTCACTCTATAGTTATGTCAGCCCGATGGTACGGCACAAGTATACCTGTACTGGTATATTGGTACAGTAGCGAGCAGTGTTTGCCGCCGAAGGTGCCCGGGACGACGGCTCCAGTTATTAATTAAACGGTGGGATGGTACTGGGGTTGCTTCGAAATTACGTAACTTCCACGAGAGCCAACTTCCTTCTGTTAACTTCAATTATTTTTGTCTAACTACTCCTAATTATTGTCGACGGAGAGTCGTTTTTCTTTGTCTCTCCTTTATCTGCTTCACGCGCACCTGGGGAGTCGCTTAGAAGTGTACACCAATTTTGATTGGCGCAATTTCAGAATGCATTATCAAAATCTGGCGCAGTCTAGATAGACGCATGCTCTGTGACACATGGGTGGATGGGCAAACGACGTAGGACGCCAGAGCCCAGTATACGTATTGTCAGACAAGTGACAGGTGGCAGAGAAGGAAACAATAGGCTAAGAAAGAGAAGAGCGGTACAAGGAGCGTCAGCGATACCCTGAAGTAAATACCATTGCCAAGCGCCGATCGGGCTCTGGCATTCACATTCCAGGACATCGTTGACGCTCGCTGTACGAACCGCAGTTGAATGGATTTGTCGCTAGAGGGCAGCGCTTGTCGCTCAGTGCTCGAGTGACAGGAGGCACCGACTGGCATGCGGAAGAATTTATCAGCGACTTCAGTCTTTGAACTGCAGTCTTTGAGAGCCGTTCTGGTATGTCGACCTCTTGGACGCTCGTGTCTCTCCTTTTCTCCCTCCTGTCCTTCTCGCTGTATCTCTCTGTATCTTTCATTTTTTCGATTCGTCTTATCTATCATTTCCGAGCTATATTTTTCACGATATAATCTTTTCTCTCGATTTCTTTTCCCTGCTTTGCTTCTCAACTCCAGGCTATATCTTCTTCGTGATGACACTTTGGTATCACAGTAACTACGTCAATGCGATCCGAGCACCAGTCTTGGGTTCAGGATGGCAACCCTTATTCTCTCAAGGACAATGTTTTCGTCCGTCTGAACTCCCTTGTGTTACTTCACATGGCCTATAGCTGCATTTGCAGTCGCCTGGCAACTTCCAATCACCCTGTCTTAGAGAGACTTTACACGGGTATCGATGGCTAACGAGTTTTGCTTCCGGCGAACGTGGCTCCTTATCTATGTCTGATCTGCTTTGAACTTTGGCCTGGTGGGGATGATGGGGTTTGCGGCCTAACTAACGATATCTTGAGGATCTTGCGACTTCGGTTGGCTACTACGCCCAGGGTCTCTCGTTCTGATGGATTCGACTGGGGTTGATTTCAATTTTTTATCAACCCTGCTCCCCCTTCCGGTTTTCCAAGTCTGCCACGTATATCCTTGTTCCTGCGGTCGTCTGTGAATACTCTAACCTGATCCGTGATCTGTCAGACAACGATCAGTTACATGGATCCATACTCTACCTGGACCTCAATTATCCGTACTTCATACCTTAGACTAATTAAACCTTCGTAATTGTCAATTATTCACCATCTGGATCGTCATTTACCCTTGAGATTTTCTACCTCGAACCTTCAGCCCATTTAACACCATGTCCTCCGTAATCCTTTACAAAAAGACATAACACACGGTCAATGCGTCTATTAGAAATAACTCCAAAATTTACATATGTTAATACAATCATAACATATAAATACATAATTAGTCCGTACCCGAAAATACGCGTAGTGCAAAAATTTACCACGCTCGAATCATCAACCCCTCGCGTGAACCAATCACCAGTGTCAAAGGGCAAACTGAACCTGCGAACAATTCACATGGGTACATATGAGAAAAACACGAGGACCCTGTGGTGAGTGATATTTCCTTTTTGTTTTTTATATTTTCGCACTATTCGCTATCACGCAACGTCCTATAGCCCAAGCTACAATCCATACTAAAAGTATAACACAGATCAAAGCTTACGCCTATATTACATTTTGTACATCCATTCATAAAAGTACGTTCGTAACGTGTGGGATAGTCTTCATATCTCTGGCTATATTTCTCTATATGTATACTCTGTTCGGTGTCAACTGCAGATCCACTGCGCACTAAATAATTTTTACTTGGTAAAAGCTACACAGCCACCTAAATTCTCCTGACAATCTTGGCTCCGGTAAGTCCCGCGTTTCTGTATTTAACATCGAGATAGCCCCCGAGTATACATCGTAAAATATGAGATACAGTAGAGAGCCTCTGGTTTGCTATATTTTCCTTTAACGCATAAGACTTGCATATATATATATAAGCGTATGACATATATAATATATACTCCTTCTCTCTCCCTCCCACTCTATCCACGTCTCCTACAAAGCTAACACGTTAACCGTATACATATATACATCTTTACGTACACGTAGTCTCAGGTTGAATATAGTGATCTGTATGCCTCAAGGTTCGAGTACCGGGATGAAGCTTTATTGGATTTTCGTACAAGCTTTAATAAAGTCCTTCTTATAATGGTTGAGATGCGAGCAGCCATTGCTCTTTGGCCTAGTTAAAAATTTGAGCGACATCGCCGAAAGATTGTCCGTATACGCAGTTGTCATTGGTACCAGCATAGTATACAGTTATACATACGACACTGGTTGTATCGTAGCAGCTACACGTTACAGGCTATGCCGTTAGCAGTGCAGCAATACAGATAGCGACATGGCAAGATGCCGAAAGTGGAAATTCGCACGAAAGCTGATCTAAATAATGTCGTTGTTAAAAGCCAAAGCGTTTCTGAGAAGGTTTGGCAAGTATCATTACCTTTGGTATGAGATCCATGTCGCAGGGTTAACGTTGTCGTGTATCGAAAATATGTGGAAAAATTCTTTGACAGTTTCGATTGGCTGTCGCTGTCGTCATGCGACGTCTGTGACTTGACGATTGGCGTGTGAATTCACGGCATGCAGGCAATTTGACAGATTGCTTTTACTCGAGAAGTGTGAAGATACGAAATAACATTGTAAACGACTCGTAAACAGGCCTTTAGTGTCGCGTATGAAAGACGGGCGACAGGCTTCAACCTGTCGGAAGGATGGTCGTTAGTGCGCCCCTTCGCCGTTGTGGCGCTGCGCTTCGGATAACTTCGTTAACGAACAAGTTCGAAATTTCCATTCGAATAACCTAAGCGCTGGTGTCGCCAGTTGTGTCGCGATCGAGTTTTGTAATGTCCGTGAAGCGTGATTTAATGTGATTTCGTCGAGATATGTTCTACCAATTTAAACGGGTACCGCATATAGTGAAAGCGAACGTGCACGAGAGAGAGAGAGAGAGAGGGAGAGAGAGAGGTAGGTAGACGTTGCGTCAGAGAACGGGCAGCCGGCGTACTGTAAAATTAAATATGAGTATGATTTTAGGCGAGCAATTTATATGTAAATGCGACCAAGCCGTTACGTCGCCAGTACCACTACCGACCTACTACGTGGTGGAAACAAACGTGCGGGAAGCTCTCGAGCCCTTCGCGAATCTCGAATATTTAACAATGCCCATTGTCTCTCGTCGTGTTAAGTCACATTCGAGGAATGAACCATCCTATTCTCCCTGTAATGCCCCGAGCTTCTCGTGACCATCTACAGCTGGCTTTGCTGGCTCTACTGTATCTTTATGCTCCGTTTGGATTAGAGCAGCCATACCTGGGTACATACGTCACTCGAGCTTTGCAGAGCTTTTTCATACGTGAAACGGCGTGGTTAAGGCGACCACTCGAGAGAAGAACGCAGTGTTATTTGTATGCATATATACGCATGCGCGTGTGTTATTAGTGTATTTTGTTGGAAATAGCGGCGAACCCTTGTCAGCTGGTATACACAGGTATATATAATATGTAAATAAAAAATGGATAATCGGATGTCTGCACTATTCCTACCCTTTTAATTAACCTCTTATTGCTAATTAATGTTGGATACGTTATATACGTTTCTCGCAATTCCACGTACCCACGGGGTTCAAGGTTACCCTTGATCGAGAATTTCTGACGTTTTATCAATACCGAGTGATGCTCTAGCCGACTCTGGCGACGCGCGGTGCAGTATTTTTCTTTCTTTTTTTTTTTCAAAGTTACGTACGGACAAGTCGTTAAACTTTTAACGATAACGGAGCGTTGTTTCACATCGCGATGCGTATTAAATGGATTTGCTCGAGTTCTGGCTACAAATCCCGGGCATGAATCATACTCGACCGAGTTATTACCTACGTGTTATATATTTTCGTATCACTTTTGGATATTCGCTCGTCTCTGCAGAATAATGACGTAAGTGCGCATAGAGTGGTTCAATCGATAGGCAAATTTCGCCGTTTGACGCCGCGAAGAAAATAATGTGCGGTTGGAATGAAAAATAGAGTAAAAATGAAAACGTCGTAAATCATCGGACTCTATTTCGGATACGTGTACACGAAAATCGCTCGACGTCACGTAATTGTGACATAATAGATAAAATATATCGAGCGAGAGTCACAGTGCCACGCTGTAAGCACCTTGTCATTTGTGTTTGTCAAGATTGGCCATACTGATCGATCACGTTTAGCAATCGCGAAAAATAGGAATTTAACGGATGGGAGTACCAACCTTATAAAAAATGTATATATGATCCAGATTATATCTGTTTTGTGTAACTATAAGATTTGTACTAGCGCGACAGGGACAGAGATAGGTCCTCGTAGATACACCGCATACGCGAAGCGATCCATCGGTTGGTACGAGTGTTTTATGTTCTGAGCTCTAGAATAAAGACGGCCTTGAATGAGAGAATCTGCCAGACTATGAGAATTACTTGGAACAATGAAATCGGTATTATATTACGCGAGTCATTATTTTCACGTCGATCGCAACTTGCTATGGAGTTAGTTGACACGGGGTATATGTATATCTGACTGTGGTGACATCCTAATACGCGTTGGCTCAACGAAATCGGCGTAATCTCTTTGGTCGAGGATACTGCGATGGGAGAAAGTTTAAAGGGTTCGAATTTTTTTTTTTTCTTAGATAAGACGTAAAAATCTATTAAAATAATTAATAGCAGTCACTGTTGACGGATCATTCTAATGGTGACGTTGTCATTTGATCGACAATAATCAGGAATGTACGATTTGAGTGAAAACCAATTGGTTTAATGGATCGTGTGATTTTGAATTTGGCGCTTTAAATGTCTACGATGTGTATTGATCTCGTTATCGGGCGATTACCTGATTAATAAATCAGCGAGCATAGTAGGCGGTATCTATACACACATGCGGGCAACGCTGATTCCAATCACGGTGTGTTGCAGGTATATAAATTAGTTTTAATATAATGTCGAGGATCAATCGTTCGTGAAAGTATCGAGGGAAGGCTAAAAATTTTTTTTTATTAATTCCAACAGTATTTATAACAATATATTATTTAATATTTATTTGTATCGTCGAATTAATTTTTTTTAATTGCTCGTACGTATCATTTAATTATAATCGTATTAATGATGGATAGTCAAGCAAAAAGTTAAAATTTAGGTCATCTATAAAATTTCATTGATGCGTATCAATTAATAAAATCAACGAATGTATAAATGTATTGCCTAAGAATCGAACGCGTTATACTAATGAGCTTTCGTACTTGAAAGGTCATCACAATAAACGTGTACCCGGACGTCCCTAAATTGTGGATCGGACAATGAAATTAAGGAAAAATGCCATGGAATTCATTTTAACAGCGAAAAGGAAAAAAGAAAAATCTTTCCTTTATACTTTTTCTTTTCTCGTAGCAGGGAGGAGAGTCAGCCGTCACTCGGTACCAAGGGGAGAATCGTGGGGAGATTGGTGAAGGAGGGTACATATATATATGTAAATCAACAACCATTTTTCGTTCTCTTCTCTCTCTCTCTCTCTTTCTCTCGATCTCCGTCTCTCCCTTTGTAATTTGCATAGCGTGCTATCCAAAAAGTGCTACTGACGCGCGAAGCGTTGAAAGAGGTGGAGTGGGAGGGTAGGGGGGGGGGGGATCCAGTCGTCCCATAGAAATACCATGGATTGAACTCCATTCTTTTGCCGGCCAATCCGTCTCGTCCTCACGAGACACTGAAAACCAGAGGACAATCTGTTCTACGGTCTGTTGTCATTCCGAGTTACCGTCACACGTAACGTCCTTCTTTGTCGCGCTCAACGTCCACGTGCCATCCGTCCCACTCTGGCGCAGATCCAAGACTCTCGCCCACCGACAAAACTGGCGGAGCCCTTTGAAAATCCCCTTATAATTAAATTGTCTTTTATATTCCCGGGGAGGGCTGGAAATGAAGCTACCCAGATAATCCCCGACCCGTCTTTCCAGCACATCTTTCGTTCCTTGCTCCCTTTTTCTCTCGCCCTCCCTCCCCTCAATTTCCTTCGGCTTCTTCTTCCCTTCAAAGATCTTCCGCATCTATATCGTCTACCTCCTGTCTCCCAGCATCCGCTCTTCTCTGCGTCACCGGAAAATCTGCAAGCGACGGCCTTCACCATCACCCCTCCCCTCCCCTCCCCCCCCCCCCCTGTCCGCCACTTCACACGTACATACTCTGGGTACTTGCACAGCATCTTCCCTCCTCTCTGTATCACTACCAATCTTACAAGCGTATTTCATCTTCGGGTCCGTCGTCTGCTGTCACGTCTCATCAAATACCAACATCCTCTCAACCCGTTTCCTCGTTGACTCGGGAAGGCGAGATATGGGTGGCATGTAATTCCTTCGTTCCCTCCCACTCGAAGGCTCCCGTCCGTTTCATTCGAGACCGCTGCTGGTTCCTGTCTTTTCGCTAAATCAGGAACATATTTCTACCTCCTTGGGTTCTGCCGTCTCTGCCTCTCATCTGACTTACAAATGTAATCACTAAGGGGGCGGGACCCAGTATCCACGCCGGGCCCCGTGACCGAGACTTCCGTTCTACGTGCCGCGCACGACTGAGAGAGTTAAAACGTCGTGAATCATGTCGCGCGATAATTTCAACCCTTCAGCAATGTCGCTAGGAGCGACTCCCGTCGCCCGATTCTGGAACTACGGCAAGGGTACCCGGCTGGAGAGGATAGCAGAGGTAACAGGAGGTACTGGTATTGGAGAGCCTTCGGGTCCCGCTTATACCTGGATGTTAATACGGGTTATAGCTAGGAGCAAGAAAACAGTGGCTGTCGCAAGGAGTTGTGGGTAGGCGAAGAAGGCTCGAGAATTGGGGGGGAGGATCAGGGATCCACATTGAAAATAAAACATTTGATTCGTTCGGAAGTCCGGCTTGTTTCTCGCCGAAAACGGTTTCTCCAACGCGTATGGACGTTGTTAAACTCTGTACACGCTTGCCAGAGGCCACGTATGAATTATAACGTTCGGGCACGCGTAAACCCACCGTATAGATACGATCTGGCGTAACTGCCTGCCTACGTGATTACGCTCTTTCGATTGTCGCTTTAATAATGGCCGACGACGCGATTCGGGAGCGTGCACGTGACGCCGGTAAACGGTTACCCTACCTTACCGACCGGCTGCGTAAACGGAAATTGGGTTTTGTCAAGTATGATTGTTCGTCGTTATTGTTTTTCTTTCTTTCAATAAACCGAGGGCTACTTCACTTGAGCGCTGTTATTTATCGTCTCGGCTCTAAGGTAACTTGTGTAACGGACGGAGACTCTCTTTATTCTATTATTACACGCAGTACGGTTACACCTCGCGCATTGCTGCCTGTTGCGACACTTTAATTATAGCGACGGATGAAATCACCGTGTTCGGCTCCCTCGACTAATTGCTACGACAGACCTATAGGATCCTTGGACTTTTTTCTGAGATACTGTTTTCTTCATACTATCGAGATATATATATATATATATATATATATATATATATATATATATATATGTATATTTCTGTGTAGGGACGCGATCGTCTTTGGTGGAAATCTCGAACGTTTTTCTTCGACCCGCTGAAACGTCGAGTAGCGACGAGCGACGAATGGCTGGAGACACGTCGGAACGTTTGACCATTGCCAAAAGTCCATTAAGCACAGGAATCTTGATCGTCCGAGCTTCTAACCTGGGACGTTGGGAAATTCCAAAATGGCTACTTCGCGGTACGATCAGTCGCTTCTAACGAGACCCTTCCTAGTCGCGCCTCGTTACCGTAAGACGGGTAAATGACTTTTGGGCGTCGATGAATCGCGGGAATTTCGAAATTGCCAAGTTTTCGCGACGAGTTTACATTGTCTGCTTATCGCGTGTCCCGTTAGTACGAGTCGATTTTTATTAATGAATTGGAAGAAAAGAAAAATTGTTCTTATTATTATAAAATTAGCTTGGCAACGTATATACGCATATACGTAGTGGCTATTTTAATCCCGTGTAAATCGTTGGCAAGACTGGAACCCCGTCGTATCCATTGCCCATTATTCAGGTTAATCAACGTGTACCGAGACCGCCTAAAATTAGCATTTCTTTGACCCGTCTAGAAGAGTAGCGACTTTACCCGAAGACGTAAGTCAGACCGCGTAACGACAATCGGGCATATAGACTGTTGTGCCGCGTTTCTATTGGAAGGCGTAAGCTCAGCCAGTGAAAGGAGTAAAGTTACCGAAGGAAAGAATGTGCCCGTATACGGAAGGTATGCGAGTCTGTCTGTCGGGATGTTCGAAGTTGGCTGTGTGACTCCTTGCCAAGAATAAGAGCAAGAGGGAGGAAAGAGAAAAAAAAGAAGAAAAAAAAAAGAGAGAGAGAGGGAAAGAATAAAAATACTGCAGAAAAGAAAGTCCAATGAAGTTTCGCATACGTTCGTAAATTCCTTGGTTCACTCGTTCGTTCCCTCTCGTGCGGGGAAGGTCTTTTCTTTTTCGCGAGGATGAAACGAGCCAACGTCAAATACGCCATGACGGGTCAGCACGGTGTGCGCGTGTGTGTATATACATATATGTATATCGTGTTCCTATCTCATTTTCACACTATGCTTGATTAAAGTGATTGTCGGAGCTGCATCGTAGCTACGTTGAAAACGAGCTGTATCGCTTAAGCGATTGTCAATCGTGTCGCCGCTCACTTGTTGTGGCCAGGAACAAAATTTTTATTCACGGGCGGCCACGATGGAACGGACGGCGAATGTTTTCGACGTCGCTGCTGATGTTCTGACGTTTTATTCTTTTCAATTTATCGATTCAATCTTCGTGGCGCGTTAAGTATCTTATGTATATCGCGGGCGAAACGGGCGCGGCGACCTCTGTCGGTACTTTTGGGCATTAGGATAATGAACGTGTGTCTGGTTAGCGCGTATTTAATTGGCATCGGGGAATGCGGGAAAATCGGAAAGACAACTAGACACTGTGTATGTATATACGTATATGTATATATAATCTAAATATATATCTATGTAACAGAAGTGCAATGTGCATAAGGCAACGTTTCCTCTTTAGCGAATTGCACGTACGTAGATATGCATTCAGCACAGAGAAGTGCACTGTGCGTTTGTATGACATAATGAAATTCCCTCTGGGAGTAGATAATAATTAGCGATTAAATGAGCTCGCGCGGCTTGTTCTCCTAGCTTCCTATATAGCTGTAAAATATTATTTTGTTTCAATTAGTCGGACTTACGAGTCATTACGAAAGGTTGGACTGTAGGTTTTAATTGTTTAATTTTTTTTTTTCGAAGCGAACGTCATTTTTATTCGAATCGGGATCCGTTTTATTCGTTTGGCGTCCGTTTCAGGCTGACGAGTAGATTTTATAGTTTGCAATAAAGAATTTAATATTTGCCGAGTGCAGTTGGTTCGACGTGATTTTGATATTCTTGATGTGCGTTTCCCGGCTGTCACTGAAATGTAAAGTAAACACGTGTCGGTTTGATATTCCGTATTCGATTAGCGTAAACTATCGAAATTTTTTAGTGGCGCACCAGACGGACGCTTCTAATGAAACTGAAAAATAGGAAAAACGCGAAAAACAACACTGAGAGTTTTTGACGTACAGTTTTGCACGGTGACCAGCCGTACGGATGGATTCGCGGATCGCTGCCAGGTGTCGGTATCAATTTTTTAAACGTACACAGTGGACGCGAAATTTCCATGATGAATATTTTGCAAGAGGATTGACTTTGATCTGGACTCGTGACGTCACTGAAAATTTTTTCTGCTGAAATCAGACCTGACAACTTACAGATTTTATTTTGATATCCTGCCTTAATGTTATTGACGACTAAGATTTATTGGAAAAATCGATTTGCTCGCAGCATCCTCAACGTTATAGATATACATAATGTATATACATATATATGCATAGTGGCCATTGTAAGGTAATGTAAAAGCGAGGAAAAAGCTTCTCCGATAACTGAGGACGACTAGTGTTACGTAATTGTTTGAGGTCTGTGTTAAGTTTCGAGCTAAGTAAATTATTACCTGGAAGTACTGTTTAAGGATCCCACGAGATATCCAAAACACGTCGTTCGGCTCTCGTTAATCAGTTACAGCAGAAGCCGCACGTTTGTTTGGATCCAGATTACATAATTTTTGTGTTGAATTTAATAAAAAAGAAAAAAAAAAAGAACGTGACAAAAATCGCGAGTAACCCGTGGACTCTATATACATACAAACGAAGAACCTGAAGATTGGTAAGCCTGGGTATGCGAGGAAAGCTCTCGCAGAACGTTTACACTGATAAATATCGCAGTGTGTATTAAGCATTATACCGCCTTACCGTCGAACCTCCCGTAGTATAACAGAAAAGACGCCTTGTATAACGTTCCATCCGCACGAAGGCAATTTTCCAAGAGTAAACGCCAGTTTCCCGAGTCCCACGGCTTATCCGGAACGGCAGCGTCGCTTTTCGCCCAGGTATCGACGCCGCCGATACATCCCCCTCCGTTTGCTTAACGTCGGCGAAGTCCACGGGTTTATCGTTTAAAGGAAAGTGGAAGAGAAGTTGAGGGGGGGGGGGGGGGAGGAAAGAGAGAGAAAAAAGAATGTACAATAAAATTTATCAACGTTTCACAGTCTCCCGTCCTCTTAACCTACTGAAATCCCAGGCGTCAAAGTTAAACAGTTTCAATCGAAGCAACAAATCCGTATGGCACTTGTACGCTTGTACAGTGTACGCGGGACTTATGCACGTTATACCGCGCGAGCAACCAGTTTCCTCAGCGTATAAAGGCACGAGCTAGTCGTGTTTCCAACCAGTCTGACTCGCTTGCGGCTCGCGAGAGTGTCGTAAGCGCGAGCACCGCTGCGGCGAGAGAAGGTCGTCGTGCGTTGTAAGTGTGCCCTGACGTCATAGCCAAACGTATATAGTGTTGGCCGAATCGGTCGGAGAAATATCACTTGAGAGACCTGGTATCTTCGTGTACATGATTATCATAAAGTCGCGTGTATTTACGAGGAGTGCGCGTCGCTACGTCCTGCGTCGTTTTTTACCTCCCGCTTCTATTCATCAATGAGCCATAACCTCGAATCTTCGTTGTTCGATATTTTTCTGGCGCGTCGAACACGGACGCGCGGCAGTAGCGTCTAGCGTAGAAGACAGTTGAAACGTCGGGAAGAGTGCGCGAAAGTCACGGGACAAGGATAACAAGGCCGTAGAAAGGTGAGGAAACGGAAGAATGAGAAAATTCAAAAGTGCATATACCTAACGGCTTTTCGTCCGGAGCTTCGACGTCGCGGCAATGACGTTCACGAAAAGGCTCCGAGTGTTTTTCATCGCGCGCTTAGAAACGCTTGGCGGAGCTTAGGGTTATCCTTGACTCCCTGAATCTGGATTCGTGAGGCTCTAAATATTGATTGCGTGTCTCGTGGCGACACCCGTGACTTCGCGAATGTTGTTGAGGAAGATCACTCGGCTGACGGTAGTGACCGCGAGAAAGGTAAAAGGCCTGTCGGTGCCTGACTGTGGGGGATAACCTCGAAAATCGATAGCGAAGCGACGAGTCTTGATCCCGTAATCTCTGTCTATAATAATACACGCTACGTGCTGTGCTCGTACCTTGGATACGTTAATTTACTAATTAGTGACAGGTATGGCACATACTTGTTGAAATAACTCGGGACTGTTATTTTCGAAATATTCAGCGCTCTAAATACGCGCTAAGGAGTTCGTACTATTTATTGGCAACGCAATGCCTTTTTCTTCTTTACCCCCGATGTCCGTACCGGCCGTCCGATAAGATACGGATAATTTCGGATCTGACGAATCGAGGCGTTCCAAAAACTATCGTGAATAAATTGCTCGTCCTCGTGGCTCGAATATAGCACGTAGCTCGTGTGTCTTTCATAGACAATAGAGAGTAGAGAAAGAGTCTCGAACTTTTGAAGGCGTTATGTACCTTCACGTGTGTATATATATACACACACATATATAAAGTGTATCTAGTACAGTGGCACGCGATACGTTTTTCTTTGCGTTGATTTATTTTTCTCTCTCCAGCACCTTGTTTACCTCTTTTCTATATCGCGTTCCTCCTTTCTTTTATCGTCGTCATTAGCGCGTGTTATTTGTCCAATCGAACGACGTGTTCCAGTAAGGTGTATTATTGCTTGTAGGTTATGTACGAACGTGTCGCACAGCGCGATGACATGTTATATCGTGTCGCGTTTATGCCGGCAATGCGTTATTAGGACGGTTATATATACGAGTTAGTGGCGACTAGCCCAGTGAGCGAATAAGCCAATGAACGAACCAGGGAACCAGCGACGAAGCCAAGTAAGAAGAGGATTCAGTTATTGACAGTGAGGAAGTCGGCTGTTGGTCTTCTTATGCTTGATCGCCAACAGTCGCTGTTATTATTTACGAAAGTCCTTTTCGGCCACGCGAACGAGTTCAATAGCTTCTGCGATTAATAAATTATCCACGCGTTGTTGCATTCAACGAGATCGGTAAGAGGAGGCGCGATCGGTAATAAGAAATATGAGACAAACTTACGGGCCCAGGAGTCTTTCTAGGTGGATATATATATATATATATATATATATATATATATATATATATATATGCAATGCATAGTTGAAAAGGAATTTTAGGTTATGCTACAAGAAGATGGACGCGAACCTCAATTTGTCTACTTGTTTTTGTTTACATTTAATTTCGTATGATGTAAGGACAATTTGACTGGGCAATGTATATATATACACACACATTGTTCCAGTTTATTTTTGATGGACGCCCGTTAATTGTATAGCTTGTGATTGTACATGAAAACGTCGGGACCATCGATAATGTCCATTTCATAGGTCAACAGAAAGATATGCGTTTTGAGTTTCTCGCGATTGTCAGAAATAGGCTTATGTCAGATTTTTAATGGAGAGATATTAGCCGTTGCAATCGATAGCTCAATTTTTTTTCGTGTTCTCACTGAAATTCACTGTTTGCGTAGTTGTGCTGTAAAGTCTGGACGCTTCGAGTAGTTTATCGCGTCTCGGCAATCATACGAAAATTTAAATTCCAACTGTGAGGATGCAGTCGCGGCATCTCCGTTGCCAAGCGACAGGAGCAAACATTACCATTAGCCGTAGGCGATAGAGAAATTTTTGCCGGCTACGTGCAGCGTCACGTGCGCGTCTCGTGGTTTTCTCGGGAAGAAAAATTACGACGCCAAACAAGCGCCGTGTCACCTATGTCAACAGGCGGTGTCCCCTGGTAGCGGTCGCTACGTGAAAATAACAAGTGGCTCATGCACATTTTCAACGGCTTTTGAGAAATTTTTTAAACGCTTCGGTTATATTATTAGCGTCTCGCATCTCTTACGAAACGTTCTACGAGGAACTCGATAATAGAGATCCGTTTAATTTTGCCGAGGACCAAGAACCCGACAGGAGCAAGGAGGAGGGACTTTGTTCGCGTCTTCGGGTGTAAAATTGATAATTGACAATTCATTAAGGGTTTCTCTGCGACGGCGTGAGAATAGCCCGTGGACTTGGATGACGTGATAGGTTGGACGAAAATAACATTTACGCGGACGACGTTTAATGGAAAATTTATAATGCATCGAAAACTTCGATTACGCGGTAGAATGTTGCGTCACGCTATTGGCTATGGACATTTTAAAACGTGTATCCTTTCGATTAATTAATCCGCGTGCTCTTTAAGCACTGCTCTCATTGGACTGCCTCTCCTTTATCGAATTTTTCACAGCGCGTCCACCGATCACTTCTTTTCGGTTGTTGACTTTTGAGATGGCGGCCATTTTTATTAGATATAATATTGGTCGCCCCCCCCCCCCCGACCCCTTCTGCATCGTTTTTCATTCCCCAGTCAATTTCAACCCTACGTATATACACTGTATATTTATTGCAATACGTCACTGCCAACTGTGCATAAATGGGAGCCCCTAGCTATCGATAATACATTTACTATCCGTTTGCCCGTGGCCATTTAAATTTCGATGTAAACAAGCTAGTGAGTTGCATCGGGTGCAGCGGCGGGGATCCTGATAGGGGAATACGTCGTTCGTTTCACAGGGGGTAGCCATGCGGTCACCTATTATTCTACCGTCCACGCTGGTAGATGATGCTTCGATCGGCATCATTGTCTATACGCATCGAAGCGTTAGGTAGCGGGTGAATATATATATTTTTGAAAAATCACTAGGCCACGAGAATTTCTAGTTACTTTTTTTTTTCTTTTTCATCGTTATTATCATACTCGCCATCGAGGTAATGAGATTGCTCGATCAGTATATCATCGTATCGGTTTCTCGCAGTCACCTTCAACTAGACGCAGGTATCATACCCCCCCCCCCCCCCCCCCGTACCTGTGCCCATCCGGTTTCTCAAGTTGGTACCAATGACTGGTAAACGTGGGCGTAACTCGAGATGGGCATCGATATGGAGTATCTGACTGGCAGACATGCCAGACTGGCGCCTTGTGTTTTGATTCGACGAAATTAGCTCCGCTCTGAAACTAGCGGCCGATTCTTGCTAGTTATTACATTGCTGACTTCAGGGATTTAATGAAAGATCAATCGGCTATCGTTTATTATCACGTTCACGTGGCTGGATAATAAGTCTGGGGGAATTTGTTTTTATTATCTATCGATCTGCGTCGGTATCGTTATTCGGGAGTGATCTGTCATATTTTTTATCTGTGTGTATGTGTGTGTGTGTGTGTTTATATATGTATATGCTCCATATATCGTTTAATCACGATCATCCTTGATTACTCGCCGAAATATTAAACCCTCGGCTAATCGATAATATTACGTGCATCGAACTCGTTCGATTGCTACGAAAATACTAGTTCGGGGTTATCAATTCATTAGTCCCGGTTTACTAGGCATAATCGAATTGCCTATTGATAGGCATCGACCTGTGTAGCTCAGCGCCATCGATTAAAGCCGTCGGCGCGCGATATCGATTTTGTCATGTGGATATACATGTGTTACTGTATGGGGGACCCGTATACGATTTAAATGTATATCGGTTAGATTTGACAGGTGCCACTGCCGAGCGGATTTGATTAGACAATATTTGGCTATCTGTAGCGACGAGTATACTCGTAATATATTTATTGGATAATTTTGTAATACGCTTTGAGTATATTTGACTTGGTAGATTCAATTTTTTTTTCTTTTTTCAAAATTGCTATTCTTTAATGGATTCTAGAATGTTTCTATTTGTTTGCCAGCTGTCAGATTTTAATGCGTTTCAATTGGATGGACCTGTATCTATATATATATATATATATATACGCAAGGTACAATCCGTGTCGTAAGTTTCAGTGACGTCACTGTAAGAATTCGTAAAAAATAGTGTTTTTGAATAAAATTTTTAATTTTCTAAAAAAAAAAACTTGTCAACTCCAGTCTTTCTCTTATGATTTTTATTTTCTTTTGTGGAAGACAACGTTAGCCAACCTAACCTCGTCAATTTTTTTCTCAGTAAATAAACACCAGTACCAACCCGTATGTACATAGGTATGACTAAGCTGGGTTATGCTATACGTAAACATAGTGGTTCGATAGCAGTATCTATTTTTAATTATCGACTTATCACAGAGGATACGTCATCAAAAGACATTTCTTTTTTTCTTCTTTTTTATAATTTCACGATCCACCTAATCTCTAATTAATACGTCATAATAATTAGGCGCGTACCATTCTGAATACAGTACGTCAAGTTCATGTGGGTAATAACGAACCTCAGGTACGTTAACCTAACCTCACCCATACATGAAGCACGTGGACGAGGGGTGGATGCTAGGGGTGGTTTGAGATTATCAAAGTTTGAACGGCCGCAAAACGCCTCGTGTCTCGTACAATAGGGTGGATGTAGAATGTGCAATTGGATATCGGTGGAGGGATGACGAATATCGTGCAGCCCCTCCGAAAACGTCTGAATAGCCACTTGTGGCTCTAAAGGGAGGGTAGCTGATTGTGGCCGTGTCTTGAAAATGGCACCACTGTCTGTTTGGGCTGTTCACAATGCAAATGACACGGGGGCGACATATGTATAATCCGAGCCAAGAGACACTTCGTGACGCGAAATTTTTGGCAAAGCAACTACGTATACTTGATATTCAACCCCCTATAAGTTATCGCACCAAAGGGCCCAGGTTTGTCTGCATTGATAAGAAACTCGACCCTCGTTCTTCTTCGCGGTTCAGTAATTCTTTACCGTATCTCTCCACGCGTATCCCACAAGGGATAAGAGACCTAGTGTATCCATCGATATTGATTTCGCGGTATCGATCTCCCGCGAAAGTCCATTGGAAAAGTGCATTCGCGGATGCATCCGGACGGGTGCTCGCGTTTTATTTTAAAATAGCAAACGTAAGATCCTACACGGTGTTTTTTTTTTACCTAAGAAAATCAAATGGTTCTTATACGTACGAACCAGTCCGCTCTATCTTCACGTCCTTGATGATAAAACGAAGAAGCTTTTGACAAATTGGACTGAAGTTTCCTACTCGGCTAATGCGACTCTGGAGGCGCGATTAGAGAGCGTCGAAGCCGATCGGTTATGGAGTCAGACCGATAAGCGGGGTTAATGATAGGATATTGACCAAGCATTCTTGGCAAATTGCTCGGTTATCGAGATTGACAATTTCTCTTATTTTTTTTCACACTTCTGCAGTCTTGTGCAAAAAATTGCCAATGATATTTGAATTTTCTCTCTCTCTTTTTTTTTTTCGTCTCCCGTTATATCGTCCGCGCTATTCTTATCGGCTTCCTCTGACTTTCTAACGTCTTCGTGTCTCTGTCCGTCGGACTATCGACATACGTTTCTACGTACGTTAAGAGAGGTGGCTGTCAGTGTAATCGTGTACTCCTATACGGACGCATCTCGCGAACGTGTGTGCTAATGTTTACGTAGGCTAATGTAATACGGGAGGTGATGTCAGCGCACACGGGTCGTCAGTTAGGTGGCCTCTCGCGAAACGGCTGATCTCCAGCGTCGCGTGTATATATATATGTGTATTTTCGAAAATTGCATCTCGCTGCGAAACTCACGAGTCTCGATGCTCGTGGTCAAAGTGCAGAGTGCACCTCGTGCGCGCACTTTGTACATTTTTCAATTAAATTTTACCTTCTTACTTTTTCATATAGGAATCCACGTTCAAGCACGAACCTTTCGGACTTTCCCGAAAGGAAGCTATACTTTCGCGTTAAGGTCGACTCCTGGCGACCGGTCATAAATCGCGCCAGGGTTCGATCGTATGGACTGGCCACTTTAACCATGAGTACTTTGGGTCGACGATTTGCCAGCCTTCATCTCGCGTTCATTGCCCATTTCAAATTCCGTGTATCAGGCATATACAGGGAAGACCTTGTGTCTTGCGCGTGAATCACGCACTGTGGACTTTGACAAGAGACATCGAAAGGAGCTTATGCGCCTAACCCCTTGACCCCCCACATACATAGTCACATGCCATGTACGGCTTGTAGCAAAAAAAAAATTTTTTTTACCTATACTCTCACAGACTTCTTTACCTGTATCTATATTTTTTTTTATTTTCATTTTAACGAACTCGATCACGGTACAGTCTCGTCAGGGACTTCGGCATCTTATATGGATCATGTAAAACGATCCATGAGTGATCTATTCCGTACTTACATTTTTTCTTCACACGGTACTCGTACCTAACCTCTTGATATACATATATTTGGCACCTTTCCCACTTTTCATCGTCGACAACCTCCAGCCAGCCACCTGCAAAATCCACCGACCTATACCTGCCTACCTACCACTGTCTAACCAGACTGCCAGGCTACCAGTCGGCCATGCGCATTTCCAACGACTTCGGAACTCGTCGGAGACAAATTCGTGCGATCCGGCGATAGCCTCGATTTTCGCGTACGGACGCAGCAATCGTTTTACAACGAGGAACCATTAATCTGCTTTCCGACGAGTATGCTCGAGAGCCCCAGTGCTATCGATGTGACCCAGAAAAGTGTAGCGAATCCTTTGTAGAAATTTTTACGTTTCTCCGGCTGTTCCTGGTCTCTGTGCGGGCTGGTTCGCCATTAGGACACCGTTATCGAGTCTTATATACTTACACGTGTGCGTGTATATATATATATATATATTCGAGCGTGAAATGGTTAAGTCTTTCGTTTACGGCGAAAACACGTCCCCAAGAAAACATAGTAAGGATGACTCGTAAGATCTTCACTTGGAAAATTTTACCTTAAGATCCTGTCACGTGTGTTTGTTTGTGTAAAGAATAACCAGAAAAATTTTTTTTGTGCGACTGTACCCCGCACAGGTACGAATCTTTGTTTGGACTGTCCTTGCAAATATTTGTCTCGCTATTATGACTTTTTCTTCTTTGAAGAAAAACTTCTCAGTTTTTCTTACGGCCGATTATGTTTCAATGTACCACAATTCACGGTTTATATATATATATATATATATATATTCGCATATGGATATATGTACGTATATGTACATACGCGCGTATGTAAAGGATGCGTTAATCAAATTCGCACGCGTCAGCTGTCCGATAAATCGTATCTCGCGCCTTTTTTTTTCGTTGTGTTACCGACTATCGTGTATTTTGGTTGCTTCCTGTTTTCTTTTTTTTTCGCGCTCTGAATGTTTTTTTAACGTTCGGGTTCCGGTATCGCGAACGGTTGTTTAGTGAAAATCTCAACTTGTCCGACTATTCGAAGGACTCGCACGCGTTACAATATAGCAGCGGCTGAATAAGAGTGAAAGCTGCACCTGAATTGTACTCGTCAATCCGCTGACTCGTCTGGCGCCGTTTATAGCTACCGCTTGATAGGACACGTTTCGCAGTTGTAAAGATAAACGCCGATATAAAGATACGAGCCGGTACGTCGCTTTTTATACCGAAGACTCTCGACGCAGAAAAATTCCTCGCGAACCAGGATCTCCTTATAGTCTCATACACCCGAGCACAACGTTATTCGTCCTGCCTACGTATCTGCCTACCCGATTCCACGTAGAATTTATCGGTCTATCCGCTTAGATATACAAGCCGTTCGAACGATCGGATTTTGTCGTAAATAATTTCTTTAACGTCAACTTTGATAGGGCTAAATGATTGTATGCAATTATATATATATATATGTCTAATTTTTATCATATTTCGTATATCGTTCAACTACCATAACGGCCTTAGAGAATTATTATTTTATTTATTTTTTGCTTTTCTTCTTTCTTTTTTATCACAGCTCAACGAGAGGTTCGTCCAAAGGTCATCCCCCCATTGAGATACAGAGGTGGAGGAAAAGAAAATAATTTGGTTCAAGGTCAAACATTTTCAACGTAGCCTCAAGGGCGTCCCCCCCACCCCTCCTCTCGATGAGCGCGCGTCGATCAACCAAAACGTAGGCGCACTTCACACCGTTAAACTCGACAATGGCCTCTGTAGTCCTGGAATAATAGCCGGGAGACTCTTGAAGTTCGGTTCGTTACGGTCGGAGACCCGTCGAACTTAGTTTATTAACCTGCCTCTGTGTGGTGCGCGCGCGCGGCTGACTACGGTGTGGAGGGGACCTTTAATCACCATCTCGTCGTATAATGGAAGTTTGTTAAGTACCAAGGCCCACCGGCGCTCATCGGAAGTGCACGTGTTATAATGTGAACATCGGTTACGTCACTGTTTCACGGAATCACCATGGAAGATCGCATCACCATGAGAGCATCTCGTGCGGCCGTCATTCTCATTCTGCTTTATTGCGCCGTTATCGGTAAGTCATTACGTATCTTTTTTTTGGCGGGATTTTTTTGAATAATTTTTTTTTCCTTCTACCGACGTCACGTCTTCACCCAGACTAACGATCCAAACATCGGGAGAATTGTCCGACGACGCTTTTCGATCGTTCGTAGAAAAATTGCGATTTGTCAAATTTCAAAATGGACACTTTGCTCGATATGGACCTTGGGGATGAAACAAGTGTTTCGGACTACTCGTATGCGACACTACAGTCTTACTCGAAGCGACTTTCTATCTGTGGGTATTAATTTTATCGACATCCCGAGCACGGGATACTTGGCTCCTAGAGATATGGGCGAACGTTTAGTATCATCGATATTGGCGAACGGAGTTATGGCTGCCAAGTTTCCGTAAACCCTTGCTTCCCTCCCCCCTTGGCCTCCCCTGTTACCCCCATGTGCCATTGGCTCTCGACAATGAAGCCGGGAGCTAATTACTTGAATTTCGAATGAATCCCCCTCCCCACTTAGGGGAAGGGTTTGCGTAAGGGTGGGAGGCTGTATGAGGGGTTGATACAATCGGTGGTCTGTACTATGAGATAGAGAGAGAGAGAGAGAGAGAGAGAGAGCGAGCGAAAAGAGCAATAGGCACCGCAAGAAATTTTAGGGTGAAATTTAATTTCAAATTAATGACCGGTAAAGTTATGATAGAGTCGATGGTTCTTTTTTTTTCCTTTCTTTTTCTCGACCTTCATCCCTTCCACACGGATCGTGGTCGCAGTCGTTATTTGAAGGTTGAAAATGTAAAAATAATCAATTCGTACGAATGAATGGTAAAATTAATTACTTTTTTGTTTAACGATAACTTTACGTTTGTCCTTCGTTATTTCGATGAATGCTCCGTCGCAGCTAATTTTCTTTGGCATTCGCTGGGACGAATATTTCTGGTTTCATCTACACACGCGTGGATTGCGCCTTGTTATTCTCTACCGCGGAATATACTCTCTCTCTCTCTCTCTCTCTCTCGTTCTCGCCCCTCTCTCTTCCCTCACGGCTAAACAGTTCAGGCTACCCTTGACTCTCGTCGGCAGTTATCGGACACCCGCGCACGCCGAAAATACACTTTCCGCGTATGTAACTCGGCCGCCGTTGTTCTCGGTGCAAGTGGCACGCGCCGCCGCCGTCCAAGTATTTTACGAAACCGACGTCCTTCGCGCAGGACACAAGGCGAACGAGCTGCTGCTCTGCGTATAACCTGTGCACTGTGCATACACGTATATCATATAATCTGCGTACAAGCTAGAGCAAAGAGCATAGGAGAGCGAGGTCTGTGCCGACGTATATGAAATTGCGATGGCTTCGCACGTGGTCGATGAGAAAATTAAAAATTAAAGGTTTAACGTCCCCACGGGGATGTTTTGGCTTCTCGATAGAATCTCAAGGTCGTCTCGATACTTTCTATAAATGGATCGGAGCTGATTGGATTTATGATTTATTTCGTTTCGGTCTCCTCCGATTAGGATGTTGATTGGATCTAGAATGTTCTCTCCTTTTAGTTTTTCTTATCGTTATGTGCTTTCGATAATGGCTCCTACCTGGCTCTCAATGGCCGACCCTGTCTGTGTCCTCTGCGTGTTTTTTGTCGCTGCATCGTAGCAATATGTGCCATGGTAAAGTATTGGGTGACTAATGAGATCGATGCGTTTTATGGTTGGTTATATGTATATATATATTTTTTCAAATTTGTTTACCGAACAAAGTCCCTAGGCGAGGCTCGCGAGAAATGATGTCCTAGGGAGTTTCGGATTGCACGCGATACGCCGAAAAGCTCTACGCGACTCGAGCGCGCGGAGGATCGGGGTTTTTTTTACTTGCATTATTTAGCGTCAGTTGGGATTCTCGGACGTTTAATTGTGGTTGTTTTGGATTTCGTCGTGACCGACAGTGCATTTGAATTGCACGGTGCGAGAGAGAGAAGGAAAATACTAGGAATTTTGGCGGCTAATTCGAATTTCGGTATGCGCTTCGTTTTACGGTGAGAGAGACAAAATTGATATTTAGAATTTTTTTTTATTTTTATTTATCAAAAATTTGAATTCTATCGTGTAATCGTTGGTGGTGAGACTGATTTTCTTAATTTTGTTTGATTGCCCCCTCCACCTCCTCTTATCTTGCTGTACTCCGTGACCATACAGTAAGGAGACGGAAGTTTTCTACGGTAGAAACTTAAAGCGCTATCTTATCTCGGCTAGGAGTTGTTAGCCCTAGACTGTATGGCAAACTTTCTGAATGTAATATCCAAGATCAAACAGAGTTACCTTTTAGGTCAGTGCGTACTATAGTCGCATTACATATACGTTAGCTCGAATTAATGTTACTTGGAAAATCGTGAAGCATAAAGCTCGTAAAGTCCCATTATATATATATATATGTATTATATACACGCGTATATACGTATATCCTCCATTCGACTAATTGTATGAAATTCTCGCGCAATCTTGAACGACTCCAATAATTTCTGTACATTAGGCGAACGTAATGTGTACGTACGTCCGGTATGCATATGCTAAAGCGTAGGTACTTGGCCGCCATTAAACCATGCAGCATCCCTCGTGGTATCTACGTACGTATATCATGCATGGTATGTGCTATCTTTCAGTATGATTATTAGGGAGCAGCCGTACCTTGAATGAGAATTAAAATGCACATATATATATATATATATACATGTATAGATGAAAGACAGAAGAGTGAGAGAGAAAGGGAGAATTAATACCCGTCATTAAAAGTTTATATTTCGCATTTTTTTTTTATTCACTGCAATCTGCGCGGATGATACGCGATATTCGATACGCTTGGAATTTTATGTAAGAAGGTCGGATGTCCCGCGATACACAGATTATTCATAGTACTCTAACTCCCATCCCGAATAAGAAGTTTGTAACGTTGGATGCTATGTGTTATGGAAACGCAGTAGCGCGTGAATAACTGTTGCCCAAGGCGATCCAGAATACCGTATGTATGCGCCATTACCCTTCGGTTCTCCTGCTCCTATACATAGATGTGTATATATATATTATGTACCGAGATACTCAATGCCCGTACCGATACGTATTTCATCATTCAAAAATTCTCCATTTTTATTACTCGCCAGACTTATTGATATCACGGGGATATCGTATTCACGCTATTGTATTCATCCGACCTGCGTTTTTGGAATTTGCGTAACGATCGAGAATCTTGGTTAAAAAAAATTATTCATTTATGAATAATATGTTTGTGAATCATTGCAAAAGCGTCTGCCGAACGTTCGTGGGTTTTAATGTCTTCTCAAGCCTTATTAAGTACTCGACAGTCATCGTGGCTCGACGGCATTGCCATATAGGAACGTTTAAGTCTTTCGGGACAACCCACGATTTCATAGCTTTGCGTTTCACTGGGGACTTGGCAAACCTGTTTTTTTTTCGTTCACACTGATATTTTAATATGGTAAAAGAATCGTTGGGTTTTGTTTCGATTTCACGGAGATACGGCGATTTATAATTTCCAAGTGACGATTACTTTCGAGTCGCGACGCCATGTTTGTTTTTTTTCTCTGTAGATCATATATCGTATATATACGTGTAACTACAGGATAAACCCGTACCACGGACGCAGTCGTGAGATTTTATCGTTCGTACGAGAAACGAAAGCAAAACGATTTTTCCGTACAATATCTCTCATATAGGTTCTGTATGTGTGCGCGCGCGTCTGTGTAACATTTTGTTTTAATGTTCCCGTATATACGAACATTGCGATTCCTTCGACACTCTACTCTCTATGGATATTCGGAATTGGCGGGTAATATAAACTTTTATGATGAACTTTTCGCTCCCGTTAAGTTAGGTTAGGTTGCGCTACATTATTTCTCTCCCCAAGGTACATTCATACGTACAATGCTAAAGCCTCCTATATCCCAGGGGTCTCGTAAAACAGTTAAAATAATTCTTTTCCACCTTCACGGTAACATTGTTTCCCTCTGATTTCGTCAGTTCGATAACATTACGTGATCAATTGATATTTGATCGATCGATTTGATCAATAAGTGCGATTCAAAGTGTTGGTCGACTTTATCATCGAGACAATAGAAAAACTACTAGGCGCTCTGCTCTCGGTACGTATGCATGCAAATTGAAAGCAAGTCGAGTGCGTGGCTCACGTGAATTTATTATACTGTCAAGGCTAGTCCACACCGCAATGCGCGGGTCAACTAGACGTAGATGCACAGCTGTGCCGACGCACGAGTCTCTACGTGCTACGGAGGAGAGTCTCGACCCCGGGGCAGCAGGAGGAGAGCTTCGTGAGAAATACATCGAGGGCCAAGAGAGAGAGAGAGAGAGAGAGAGAGAGAGAAAGAGAGAGAGAGAGTCACAGAACAGCAGTCACGTTAGCTATACGAATGTACTGGAACGTGAATATAGGCACCTGCTCGGTATATCAGTCTCTTGGTTAAGATACGAAGTCATGAAAATCTACGACGCTATCTAGGACGTATCGCAATAACTGAATCAGAGCTAGGTTAGGTCAGGTTTCCATCCACTTGGCTATTCCAACGATACAGTTAGGTTAGGTCACGGCAGAATCGCTCCAGGGATATTTAGTCAGTGCGTCTAATCGAACTGGAAGCGTGGCTTTTCGAGGTAAGGTTAGGTCAGTCAGTCGAGGAGGCAACAAAGTGGCTCCGAACGGTTCCACTCGCCAGATAACGACTATTCCCTTGATCGTTCGTTTTTCGCGCTCATTTACCTTGTTTCTTCTCCCCCCTTCCCCCCTCTTTCTTCTATATGTTATCTATGTACGTGTATATATATATATATTCCTTTGATTCCTTTTCCTCCGGAGAAGTTGTTATCGACGTTTCCTGCCCCGTCGAGTCGTCACAGGTCTTTAGGAAGCTTCTATTCTCGTTGCTCAGTCGCCATTCTCTATCGGATTCGCTCACTTTTACGGCAGTGAACTTTCGTGCACTTGCACACGTCACCCATAGCCCAGCCTCCCTCACTCACTCACTCACTCACTCACTCGTGCACTTACTCGCATTTCCTTATGCACACTCCATTGCATTCTCGACTACACTTTAGACTCCGGGCCGCCAGAGTTATCGGGCATTCGTCCTGCCTACTTACCCAGCCGTTCGTCTATGAGTTTCCATGGCGCTCGTAAGCGATTTACTATTGCACTTTGTCCTGCACCTTCAGCAGGAGTTATTGACATTTGGCGTATTCTCGGTTTCGAGTCATATATGTGTATACACACACGCGTAATCAAGTACCTGGCTACTAGTCTATTTATATACAATTTCACAAGGCTGTTTCTCCGGGGACCAGGATGATCGTTCGACCAGGTGCAAGATCCCAGCCAATCCAGACGCTTTTCAACTTCCCGAGGATAATGGCCGCCCTTCGCAAACCTCCCCCCATGCAATCGGCCACCAAAACCACGCGAACCTCTGGAAAGCTCGAACTACCCCTCGAGTGCTTCCTCGGCTTCCTGGGCCAAGGTAATTTCGTATCTCGGTAGTACCTGGGGAAATGGCTACAGGGAGAACCGATCCCACCCGGTGGTTAACCATGGGTTTATCGGTTATGTAGGTCGCCGAGTAGGAGGCTGGGGAATCGAGTACACCAATTCTGTGTACATTGTGGGTGACGTACGGATGGATCAGCCCTTGGCGAAGGACCCGAGGACGCTCTTTCTCCCATTGGCTATCCTGAATCTTCGTTTCGTGCTCTGTTATCTCGAGCTCGAAACGCGGTAACGGTCTTCTGGACAGAGAGTCCTCTACCCTGGTCCAGGTAGACCGTTCAGGATCAGCTCTCATGCTACTTTTGTATTATCATTTCGCTATACCATTTTACCATTATACCACGTCGCTGGAGTTATCTCGCACACAGCAGACACTATATGGTATGGTATACTCTGTTCACGTAGAAACGCTAATGCAATTCGCTTCGTGAATTCCTACGGCGTCCAACCTGGACCACTGACTGTGACCGTTATACACGTTACGTTGCTGCACTCTATGCGCGAAGAAGAACTCTGTCGAATTTTTCCTATCTACTTCGGATCGCTTACGATGTTGCATACGGATGTGTATATACCATATATGTATATACTGTGTATTGTTTCGACGTACCAACTGTTGTTACCCGGCAGCCACTGCTCGACTTGCTGCGTTAATTTATCACGTCCTTGATGCTCTTCTACGTAACCTAACCTGATCGCGATTTCACGACGTTACTTTTATTATCTCCGTATGCCACGTCATCTTTCCTGTCGTCCTCTTACAGTGCCGTTGTCTCTTTTACCGAGCGCGGACGTCTTCAGCTCTCTTGCAATCTGCCGGTATAGCGAAACGGCCAAGGAGCTCGCGCGCGAGCGTAACGTAACGCAACGAAATATCGCGATAATAATTCATGGAACGTAAGCAAGATAAGAAGGCATAGATAAGGGGGACGCTTTGTTTAGGAGGCCTAGCAGGCGACGGGGGTCCTGGACATTCGGATGTAAATAAGGTGGAATCATTTGGGTGGTTGTGATGGAAGGGGGGAGGGGGGGGGGGTCACGCGCAACGTCTACGAGCATCTTGTGGTTACCGTGGGCTAATCTAACCTCACTTTTTATAGGCTGATTAATATGTATATATTCGGTAAGATTTATCGTGGGGTCTGCGTATTTGGGCATGATAAGAATGCGCTGATTATGCGTCACGCGGATGACGAACTGGTGGTAAATTTTCAAATGGCAATTGGTTAATCGCGCGAAAAACAATTGTCACGGCTTTACGATCGTATTGGACGGTTTTCGCCACTTTGGGAAATGACTATGGGCGTTTTCCGAAGCGGAACGAAATCTCGGATAAGAGTGACAGTCGATTTTGATAATGGTGTCTTTGAAGCGTTTTTATCTTTTGAGGATCCTGTGAACCCCCCGCCTCTCCTGGTTACGGGACTTCGACGACTGGCGGAAACGCGTGAGGCGTATTGAGAAGCTTGAGGGGCTTTGGGATATTTTGTTCCCGTTCGCTTGACGAAATATGAACTGCGGGTGGAACGCGAGGGTCGTGTCTGGGCTGTATGAATTAGCCGAGACACGAACCATGGATTTTACATGATTTTTACATGATATCTCTTTCAACGCTTTGCGATGTGAAAAATTTGTGGTCTCTATTTGTCGTTTGTATGATTTTCGTGTATGTATCGGGTAGGCGGGAACACGCGATCGTTTCTTTTTTTTTTTTTTGGGTTTATTGGAATTCACGCCGATACGCTCGGGGAGCATATTAAATTGTCGGAAGTTGCGATACCACGCGTCGGCCGATAGGTGGGGGAAGATATTGAAATTTTCTTTTGAAATTATTTTTACTTTTTTTTGGGACGGGGGGGGGGGTTTAAATTACGTGATATCAATCGTATTCTCGCTGGCAGGTGTATGTGGGCGTACGGGTGACGTATACGATACATAAATTATTTCACGTATGCATCGAAAGCGTCATAAAAATTGGTACGAAGCGAGGAAAACATTTTTTAATTTTTACCTACAGTCCGCTAACAAAGTTTTGTCGCAACTCGAAAATCAGAGCGTGCCAATATTTCTCGCTTTAATGTCCGATGCAAAAGAGGTTATTCGAGACGAGATTACGTTTTCGTATAGACATTCGTGATACACTTGGCACTCGTACAGATACGCACGTTACTCACGCTTTCGCGCAGTCTATTACACGCTGGTATTACGTGCCTTATAACGTGTAGCCACGGTATCCCTGACTTTCACGATTTGTCTCGCGCCCTTAAGTATGAAGTTTTGCGTGGAAAAACTTTTACCTCCAGTTTTACCAGCCGGTCTACTCTTTTTATTTTTCTCCAACGTCCCTCTACCTTACCGACCGTCTCACAGTGAATTCCACTTTAGCCGAGAAAACTCCTTTACTTTCACGGCGGCCGTTACTTTGCGAAGTGGTCTTCCGGTCTGACGTGGACGGTTGCATCCATCGGCAAGAACTACTTCCGGTAGGACCGTGTGTATACCAGAGACGAATCCCCGTGGGAATATCTCGGCGTGGTCTCCGACGAAAGTGGAGGTGAAGAAGAAAAAAAAAAAGTGTGCAGAGATTACGAGATTCGCGATCTTCTCGAGTGAATATATATATATATATATATATATATAAAAAAGAAAAAGAAAAAATTTCCGTGCCGGCTCTTTCGTATTTTGTAATTTTCATTTGATTCATACGTTTCGCGAAAACCTCAATATTTCTCACCTAAGTGCGAGCAGTCGGATGGCGAACGTGTAACAGAACCCACGACTGCCAGATGCGAAAGGGGAACTTCAGAGGGGAGGAGGCATCGAGTGCAATATGAATTTAAATGAAATTTCGCAGATCCGATATTAAGTATCGAGGGCGAAGAAACGTCTGGCGAGGTAGGAATTTTTTTGGGGGTTTGAAAAAGAAAACAAAGGATCGGTTCTGGTTACGATGACTGGTAATATAACTAACGTTCGATTGATTTAACCGTATATAGAATTGTGGATTCTTTCCTGAGAGTATAGTCTCCTCGCGGTAACTCGACAGACACAAGCAACAATTCTTCCAATTGACCTGGCACGGTTATACATTAATCACGCACGACTCTCCGATACATCTGGGCGTGTCCGTTATTAGAGTAGCTCCATATGCACTATATATTACATTAACGTCACCAACTGCAGCTGTAACTTACGTCGGCTCGTTACGTCATTCCACTTATTCGAATTCAGTCAAGATTCCATCTCTCTGATCCGGCTGCATGCGACCTTCTGTGTACGTATACCTTATTCCCGTAAAATTACCAGCTTCATTGACGCGAGAAGGTTCAAGACGCGATATACCAGCTGGCACAACTTGACCTTCGTACACGGTTGGTTACCGTCCGGTCGGGACGATGCGACTGGAAAAATTAATTGGATCGTCAAAATAACCAACTGCTCGTACGAATTTGATTTTTCCACTCTCGACTCACGAGTGACTCGAGAGTTACGGAGACTTGGGTGTCCGTACCTACCCGAGACGAGGGAAACCAACTAGTTGGCCAATTGCAATTTATTCGTAGCCTTAGTCGGTAGGACTTGCAGTTCTTGCCAGGCGACGAAGCGTATAACGAGATTCGTAAGGGATGAAAGTCCCAATGAAAATTTTTTTTTCTCTTTTTTTCATGGCGGTTCTGGGTATTGCTGTTTTTCTTTTATCCCCTTCTTTCCACCGTCATCTTTTTTTTTTTTTTCCTTTCCTGATAACCTATTGGGTCGAAGATGCCTGTAGGAAATGGGGACGTCAGAGGAGGAAATTAAACAGAAGACGGATAAACACCTTGCCAAGATTAATGCTTCCTACGTGAGGAAACTCCGAGCTGTTCCAATATACCATTGTATCAACACGGGGTATAGAGGTTCCTTGAAAAATATGAAAAATGAAAATCGTCGTGAATTTTTTTTTTTCCCACCTTTAAATATCTCATTCGCAATGTACCGCAATACAACTTGACACCTGTACGTATGAAGGTTGTGAAATTTTAATTAAAAAAAAAAAAAGTCTAATTCAAACCAAAATCATCGACGCAATTTTCAGTGATTCCTCTACGTCGACTCGTTCTCGTTGCCCAAGTATCGTTGAGGTTGAAGCATTTCATTCGGCAGTCGAGGTCGCGGCTAGCGGTTTTCGTGTTCGGCAAAGCCACCAACCGGTTTCTTTGCAGGCAGCTGACGTCATTCTACCTGCTTGCGATTTTAAGTGTAGAAAAGAACGGCCGAAGTTTACACGAATCGAGTATATCGGGATTCTCACTTAACCCCGCACGAAATTAGCCCTCTTCACTTTTCTCCGAGTTATCTCGCATATACTGTACCCGTGTGTGAACGTTTTACACCACCGACTGAACCTATCATACAGGCGCTTCCATTTAATGCACAACTGCTGGAGTCAATTAGAAAGGGTAAAAGTGGTTATCCATTGTCAAAATGGCCGGGCATTAGGTTGACAAACTGAAATGCCCTGTTATCACCATTCACAAAGTATAGACCGAGATTACAAGGGTAGGCGAGAGCTATAACTCCCTTTGAATAGTTTTACCTCTTTTTACTTTGTACCTTCGTACTAACTCCCTCTCGAATGTATCTCTGACCCATCCTCCTACTTAGCTAATAACCAGCGCATTCAACATTTATATTAGGAATTTATATCGAGTCTCCCTATTGCATCTAAAAGCTTTCCTCTATAAGCACCTACGGCTAAGTAACATTCGTGTGAAATTGATTAGGCTGAGAGGATTTCTAGTATCTGTCGGAATTAACTATTCTGCTGGCTGTGTATAGTCTCGGGATGTAATCTATAGTGCATTGCGCGTCCCTTCGTATTTATTCAGATTTAGATTCTAAAGGTAGTCATTTATTACGTCACTGCTGTCATCGTAACCGCTTATCGCGCATTATGATTATTATATTCATCTTTAGATTTGTGTCTTCTATATATGTATATATAAGAATTTAACCTCTGACTCTAATCGATCCTCGTTTCCTCCAGGTATTTGTAATATGCCGTCGAATCGTCCTGAACGTACCCTAACCTCACGTTTTACTGAGGGGAGGTACCCTCCCCTATCTTCACGAACGCAAATGGTACAATAAGAGCAGTTATAATACGACAAGAATTCTTGAGATTCCAGGAACAAGCGGGCGACGGGCAGCGACGCTCGGGGAAATGAATTTTCTAATTAAGATTCAGTCGCAATGACGCGCCCCGTTCGCTTTGCCCTTTATGAGATAATACTCGACGGTCGCTTCCTAATGAGGGTAAATTACGCGACTGCGATATTGTTAAATTGAATAACAAACTGGTAATTAATCACCGGTTAGATTGGGTCGGGAAATTAGAAGCTGGAAAATAACCTGTGCATGTGTCTGTATATATATATATATAGCTGTGCGCACGAGGGCAAGGGTTGCGCGATAAGGCGCTTTAAGGTCCTTAGACATTTTGACGATACGCGATTTTTTTTTGAGTAAGGGAGGTTAATTTCTTCTTCGTAAAATTCGCTTGAAATGAAATTTTTGGAAAAATATAGTCCGATCTGTATTCCTTTATTTTTACGTATTTGCGAAATACGAGTTTTACGAGCGTTCCGGTGAAAATCGTCGCGAATTGAAAATTCGCACGGATTTTCATATGGAGTTTATTTGGGGTTTTTTTTTAGTAGCGTCTATTTTTTTTTTATAAATATTTTTATTCGTCACAGTTGGCACTAACACTCCTTTATAAATACGTGTGAACCTCGCGTTATATGCTCGTATATTAGTACGGGCTAAATGGTGCGAATAGTTTTGGCACGTGTGAGAGTTGTAACACGTGTCCAAAGTTTTGGCGTCTCTGAATTGTGTGAAGAGAAGAAAAGAGAGAAAAAAAAGAAGAGGAGCAGTCGCACTTTTTCGGTTTTACGTTCTATATCCCTTCGAGTAAAGGCCCTTGCGAAAAGAAGTAGATAACTTTTAAGTTATGAGAGGCTGGATCCGGTCTTGCCAGGGGGTGGTGAATCTTCCCGCATCTTACTCTGTTTAAGATTCCTCGTATCGGTGCCCCTACAAGTATCTAGGGTCCGTTCGTGCTTTTTAGTGTCCTTTACCCTGGGAGTCAAATATGCTTGCGTCGAATTCCGAAGCGTTAGAATAACTCGAAGATGTTACGCGAGATAATAATTCCTCAAAGTATGACGTAATTGGTAAAAATTATTATTTAATTATTATTATTCAATAACTTTCATCATATCGCACTATTTTTTTTTCAAGCTTGTACGTAATTTTCGTATTACAAAGAAATTATCACGAACAGACTATAGAACGTCGAGTACAAGGGTTGTGCTTGGCGAAGCTGCCCCACGACGCTTCAAGATAACTTCGAGCACGCGTGTTCTCACGTTATTTACATGACAGCTCAGTATCGTCAGGGCTTCCTGAAAAACGTGTAATACCATAGATCGTCCATTAACCACTCTCGTCACGCACTTGGCGGATACGCGTATGCACGCGTCACGCAATATGTCACGTGACGATACGTCGCATAAATTACGTTCGATTCAGTATTTGAGATCGAGCGCGATTCATACGATACGGAATCAATGACTTAATCGGTCTGAGTAGGCGTCGAGTTTACATTTCAAATAACAATATTTTCGGTGGTATTCGATATCGCTCGATCAGTAGATCCAGCACAAGGTTTAACGTATTGCCGTCATATTTATCGAATTGTGCTAATAGTATTTTTTGGTTTATACGAGAAAAAAAAACTTTTTTATCCAATATCAAAATATACCAAATTCCTCTTTGGCAAATTGCGGACGCAAATATCGTACGACGTATCCAGGTTGCCACAGTTTCGCAACACCGGTAGGCGTAACTAAATGATGAAGTCGTAAATGACGAATGGACCCGAAGCACGTTGATTGCCGGCGGAAATGCGTCATTACCGACCGTCGGTATCCGACGGGATGTATCAGGAATTCGAGTCGCTCCCGGTCACGGAGCGATTCTCGTGCCGCGCGGATCCCTTGAACAAGGAAGTGAGCGCGGGACGTCGGGACGTCGGGACGTTACGTATCCAAGAGGAAGGAGCTATTTTGCAGAGCGTCGACGGATAAAAACATCCGCGGGCCTTTCCTTCACGGGAACAAGCTCGAGATCAGCTGATCGACGCGGGAGCTCGTTGCTTCGTCGTGTTATATGGATATATTACCAGTATATATAATGCTGTATATATGTATATATAATGCTCCAAGGTATTACATATATAGCTCGGCTACCCGATTAAAACGGGTGGTTACGCGAGCGTGCCGGACGAAAATAGAAACGAAGCAAAACATGCAACCCCCGTATAGTCTGAAACTGCGTCAGCACGCGCCAATTATTCCCAGTGCATGGCTGAGTTATGCGTCGCTATTTTTATATACGGCTGATCGGCAAGAGTCCCTTACCACGAGCGTCGCGACGCTTTACGTAGGAGAGATTTTGTTGACGATTAATAAATCGATACACCGCTGCGACTTACTTTTTCTTATTTTTTTTCTTTCAATTTTTTATTTCTCTCTCTCTTTTTTTTACTTTTATTATTATTATTATTTCATTGGCTCTTCATACACTCGCGCTCAATTCAATTTCACTGATTTTTAATGAACTTGCAATTCGTTCTAGCGAACGAATTTTCACGGTGCTTGTACGTTTCGTTATCTCTTATCAGTTCGTTCTTCGGGCTTTCGTATTCCTTGTATAAATATCATCGAACTTTTACGAAATTCTTTTCTGTGCGAATTTACGAATTTTTAAGCACTTCCTGTTTTTTGACGTTTACGTTGATGTGCACTTAAGGACGATTTATGAAATTCTATGAGAATTAACCGAAGCTTCGTATTATCTTACATGTATGTATGTATGTATGTCTATACTATATATAGGATCAGGGTATATATTATCGAGCAACAGGCAAATATATTTGTATTATCAATACAAAATTTGCAATCCCGGATTACGCGCTTTGTCAGATGCACATGGGGACTCCTAAATACATACGTGGCTGCTTCGTCCTCGAAGGTGAACGAACCGATGAAATAACTTTGGCCCCTAGCGAAATTACTTCCTGCATTATACCAAGGGGCACAAAGCTGTAATTTCATGTCGACCTCGGCTACGAAGCAGAAACACTTACGTACGTAATTCTGGGTATTTATGGAATTCACGTAATTTCTGGTTACGTTTTATTTAACCGTAGCTCGTGACGTTTCCCATGCAGAGACCATTTGACATTGTAATACCCGTGGACGCGTGGGACTATCCGAATACGTTACCCTAGATGAAAGGGATGCTGTGTAGAATTTTTTTTTACTCCACTTACACATTTTTTCCATAAAAAAAATAAAATTCGAATCCCATATAAAGTCCATTAAAAATTTCCAACTGTCTCGTGGCGATCAAATATATTCCCTAGCGACTCGACTTTCTGGTTTGTGGTCATGTGTGGATAGCGCTTTAAGATTTACCTTGAATATTCGTATTAACGTATCTCCAATGGGGTGGGAGTTCTTATCACGGTAAATTATATGACTTTATGTTATTTTACACCTCGACGTACGAATCTATTTTTTTTTTGAACGATCGATATTTTTGGATTTACGTACTAATGGTAAATTGGGTAACGTATTTGGGGGATTGCGGCTGGGGGGGGGGGGGGTTGAAAGCAAAATTTGTTATGGGATTTCCATATAAATTGTGTATAAATATAAGAACACTGTTCTTGTTGTTATACTTTGATTTACTTAATAATGCGAATTTTTTTTAAGGAAATTTTTCATATTTTTTTTATTATTATTTTCTTTTTCAATATTTTAGGGCAAAAGCACAGTTTTTCATATTAAAAGATGGCGCGATGTTGTCGGATGTAGGTTGTACGACTGTTGGGTAAAACCTGTAGGACATCTTCGTATGACAGAAGTCAAGCACTGAAGCTTATACAACGTGGTGACAAAATATTTAGTAATTTTTTTTTACCGGAGACAAAACCTTACGCAAAACGAATATGAATAATTTGTGTACAGACTGCGCGACTTAGTGGAAACTGGAAATTGGTTTTTCTAGAAAGAAAGAAAAAAAAAAAATTCTGAAAGATATTATTTTTCGTTTCCCCTGTGTCAGCCGGAGATTATATCTATGGATATAGTTGGCAGGATCGTGTGTCGGCTTGGCTAAGTAAATATAAAAGTGAAATGTTCTTGTTGTCGCCGTGATTGAGTATGATAAGAGCTCTCGAAATTACTTTGTCTGAAGGTTAATTGACTGATAATCAAAGTACCTAATGTGGTATAGCAACGATAAGAAAAAAAAAAAAAAATTATACCGATAAGAATCCCGATAACACGTATTGTTTTCGTGATGGATTCGAGTGGCACTGAAATTCCTTTGCAATGACGTTCAAATATTTATAAAATAATTTTTAATAATAAGAAAAAAAAATCCACTGATTTCTTATCAATTAAATAATACATTGACGTAACAAAATTTCGATTTAAAATCCCAGTCGTGATAACCCACCGAAAAGTAGGTCGCGGCTTACAAACCTTTAAAATTCACAAGCACTTCGTAAAACATTTGTTATCAGCATGATATATTTTGGACTTCAACGTGCAACGATAACGTAAGCTTCGAATCGATGGTTATCACGCACAGACTTCCTTATCACAATTATTCTCATATCGGACATTAATTATCCGTAGGAATTCGGCGAAACGTGAGTCTATGTACTTTAACGAAAGATTCCTCGAGATTTAAAAATGTCCCACGAGACGACTAGGACGTTTAGAATACATATAAAAAAAAAGAACGACCCCTCCGAATTTACAACCCCCTAAACATTATAAATAAATTTTAACGCCTACTTCCACGTTCCAAGTAAGAACCTTGCACCCCTTTGATTTCTCTACAACCTTTATCTTTTATCACTGCCACTAGGCGCTACCTACCCGAAGTACTTTAGTCCAGTTCAGCAACGAGCCTGCCAAGTTTTCTCTAATTAAAACATATACCAGCTGCATCCATCCACAGTAGTCGTCCCCATTGCCGTACAGACTGGTATCGCCACCCTCGTGAAAGGGGTAGCATCCCCCTATCAGCAGTGACCAGCCAAAGCTATACTATACACAGGGCTGTTGGGTCGTACTCGCAGACTAGATAGTCGTGTCCTACCAGCACACGTCATAGAAACCCACCACGCGTCTAAAAGCCACACGAGCACGTGTGCTGAGCTCTTCAATTATTAATCACTCGTAATTGTTTTATAAAAGGGGCGAACAGGGGGGGAAGGGTACGCGACCACCCATACAATACGGGTCGCCCCGTTCATTAATCCCAGCATCGACACATATCGCATTCCTCTCGCATCACTTATGTCACTTTGGATTAAAGCACGTCGCAAACTACGCATCTGAAATCGTTCATTTATCCAACCGAGGACGCTCGACACATGCTGGACTCGCGTGCGAGCCGACAGCCGGTCAGTCATATCCGCCATTGTGACTTACGCGCCTCGCATACGCGCACACATCGATCATACGTTACACCCTCGTACCGCGTTCATTCGTTTCTTAAAGGCCAGTAACTTCTTATCCCTAGTAACTTTAGCAAACAGGCCTACGATCGTTCCCTAGGGACATTCTTAAGCATTCCTACGTATACGGGTTTAGCGTTAAAATCCTAGTCTCTTTTTAACCCAATGGGACCGTACCGTACTTGGTAAATACTCTTGCCACATCCCTCGATAGCCCATCAGGCCTTGTACAGGTACTCTAGGGATTTATTATCAAAACTGAAACCACACACGTTTCGCGCAAACGTGTACAGTCTTGCCGCACAATAAAATTCTTTATAGCAGCCAACAGGGATACTCATGACACACTTGGGGGGGGGTCTGCATGTGTGTGTACTAGGGGAAATATTTAGTATCTGGGTGAAAACTGCCGTACGGCATATGTAAGTCTACGTGAATATGTTTTATTGGTATTTTGCTAAGAGAAAGAGAGAGAGAAAGAGAGAGAGAGAGAGAGGGAGAGGGAGAGAGAAAGAGGTTCTCTTTAAAGTTCGCTATATCATCAGTGAATCAACGTCCCGGCACGCGATGATGTCAATCTTTGTTCAGTCGTCGGGAGCGAGCATTCGGGAAGTCCTCGTGCGAACTCACCCAAGTCGTTTCTCTTATCTCGGCAATGCCAATTTTCGTATGTCCATATATGCACGTATACTCATACGTGATTATATTCCACGGTGCGTGACGGATTCCATAAGTGTTTTTTCCTCGAACTCGAGCATTTGCTTTCGTCGTCAGTGTTTGACATTCCGCGGAGGCCACGTTCTCAATCCCCCCCTCCCGCCCCCCTCTATCCGACCCATTTTTTCCCCTTATTTTCATTCAAAAGAATTCAAATCGCTCCGGCAGGGTTGCTCGGGTTATTCGTTTCTATGCGTACACGAAATATATATATATATATACTGCATTGCGTTTTACCACAATTGACATTCGATCCGAACTCGTATCGTTAGCGTGCACGGCCTATAGGCCAGGCGTACGGTAGAAACCTGCGTGTTCGCCAGATTAGAATAAGAAGAGAAAAAGAAGGGGAAAAAAAGTAAGCAGAAACGTCAAGTTATAATCGTCGGGAACTTGGACGGGCGTGTATCTGTAGGTTTAACGTATAGCGGCAACCCCTAAATGGAAATTCTGTCGACGTTGCCACTTCTTGCTGACTGTATCTTCTTTACACGGCCTACGTTGAAGATAGGGGGTGGTGGGTTGGAGTGGGGGTACTCTCCTTTGGATGTATAATAATATACGTGTATACTGCTCTATAGGTATGTATACGTATATTTTGTAGAGAGTAATCGGATGAACTCTCTCCTCGAGTAAGATCATTAAGCACCAACCAGAACGGGATGCTGCGCCTCTACGTAAATGTAAGGGCGCTCTTTTACTGTGGGACAATAAATCCTCGGCGTTTTGTCAGGCCTCCCGCTATACGTTGAAAATGGTTACGTGCACTGGGTATATGCTTGCATATATATATATACGGTTTATGTTATATAATTTCACCCTATATGTATGTGTATATATACGATATATATATGACTTGGTTGCTTTCGCTGTACCTCTAATACTTCACTACGAGTCTCTACCCTCCCAGGAGATCCATACATTAACCCCTTCCCGTGCCATTTAGCTCGACGAAACTCGGGCCCAAGCGGTACACATCGACGCGCGCTAAACAGACC
>JASANN010000517.1:705403-717067 GCA_031762395.1 Calameuta pygmaea | reverse complement strand
TGACTCGCGATATGCATGTTTGGGCCAAAATCTTCATCGCGAGTCAGACTCGCTAAAGTACGGGAAGGGGTTAAACGCGTATCATGCGATAGGTCAACTGAGTATTATAGGAGGGAATAATTATTAGACGACATTTAATCTGGATACACGAGAACCGTTATCAGCCACCCTTTCGACGTTCAACCCTTTAGGGTGCTCGAGTGTGTTTAACGGAAGTACTGTCGTATAGTCGCCATGAGCAAATTTCATCTGGTAATCGCGAAAGGATTTTTTTTTTTTTTCGTAAATTTTGGAAAATTCGGAAATTGAAATTTAAAAAAAAATGAAATTTATGTTTGCCCAAAAACTTTCCGATGACACCTGTCAAAGTTTTACTGGTGTAATTATTTTCGAGATGAGTGGACCCTGTGTAAGCGTATCCAACCCCTATTAACGTGTAGGTACGATTGGGGGCGGACGAGTTTTCCCATTACCCAACTGGCCATCTGTCGTAAAGCTTCCGAATTTCGCTCTTCGACATTCGCCATCTGCGGGTTATCGTTTGATTCGCAATGAAGCGCTTACGGTTAGATTGATTAGAAAAGATCCGAATCTCTCTGGGAACGAGAATTCGAGTGGCGTAGGCACGGCTTGGTCCAAGAATGCCAATTCTCATTTATTCAAAGCACGTGCTGTGCTCGCAGGTGCAATCTGCCACAGCGTAGATTCTATACTGGAGTATATCTATATATCAACTGCATAGATATGCACATAATGCATGCTGTGCCTTACCCACAACGAGTCACAGCAATTTGTCATTTGTAATTGATCGTGATCGAACCTGGTATATTAATATGCGGATTACACCTGTTGGGTATTACATGAGAATATATATATATATATATATTTGTTGTATTTATACAATTTGACAAATATTATTAAGAGGTTAATATTTTTTGTCTCTCCCTCGTACCATTTTCATCCACGTCACCCTATATTTATTTATTCGGAGTGACATTCTCTCTACGTACTCCAGGGACGCAGCACCATTTTCACTGACGCTTTATCACTCGACGTTGCTTCCTTGTCGTTTTTCCTCCTTTGCTTTTTTTTTTTATTTTCTTTTACCTTATTCTTCAACCAAATTTTTTTCCTTGACGTTTCACGTTCCGACTCTCCTTTTTTTTTTCGTTCGCGACGCTTATCTTTTCAGCGACTCGTCGACGCGACACCGCTGATATACCTTGGCGACTATACCGGGCGGCCGTGCGGAATGCGACTTGTCATTGTGCTAACTAACGAACATTCCATAGCCGCCACGTCACATGCTCGACGAGAGAAGAGCAGCGAGAGCGACGTCGCACCAAAGAGAAAATGGCAAAATCGTTGGAAAGTATTTGCTGGACGAAGAAGAAAAAAGACACAAAAAAATGGATATCATCAATTTCGAGTTGTCAAAATTCAAATTTCAATACGAAACTGTTGTCGGTCCACTTGATCATACGTATTCAACATTGTCAAGGGTGTCGAATGATTTTTTGTTCAATTTCAAAAAATTGTTAATTAGCCTGTGATAAAAATTTTTGTTGGCAAGTTTTTTTAACTCATCAGAGCCATGCCTGGGTCAATACGACCTTACGTGTCCTCTTCACCTCGGTTCGCTCGATAGTCTCGTGCGCCCGTGAAACGCGTGTGAAAGCACGTGGGCGTGAAATGCGCCAGAAATGCCAGAAATTAGATGGACGGTGCCGGGCGAAATGTCATAATAACTGCCGTCCGTTATTCGTGGTTGCGCAACCCGAGACTAAAACAGGAGCGACGTTGTTGCATAAACAACATTTGGCCAATCAGTACTGAAAGCACTACACGGCCGAGCATAATTAAACGGGCATTAATTTGTATTATAATAATTTCATTACCACCACCTACACTCCCCTATGGATCTCCATTCCGTATAGCTGTCTTATCATTATTATCTATCATTGAAAATTTTTCTTCAATTTCATGTCAATCTTGAAACTGTCATATTGACAGAAATAAATCGTGACGTTTTCTTATTTTTTTTTTAGAGGCTACCAAAAGTAAAATACCATATTCGGTATGTATATACACACACACATAAAGAAATTAACGTACGATAAGGGACACGATAAAGAGCTTTATTGATACGGATAAGTCCGATGTCTCTAAGCCAATTTCATATTTACGCACTAAATTAAGCTCTAATTGTGTCTGGAGACGTTTTGAGATCTTGACAGATTACACTGGATTTACCTTAGGACGGTAAAGGTGAACCGTGAAAAAGCCTGTGAAATGTGTCTGGCGTCTCTTAAAACGTAACCTGAAATTAACGTTCGAAATTCCGACGCGGAAGCGTGATATTATCTCGGTCATATTTTACGGTTGATGCATCTTTAATTACCGCCGCTATGGTGATTAGCCTATCGCCGTCGGGGGGGTGGGTGGGAGGGGGGTAGCGGGATGGCAACGGCGACGGTGGCGGCGTTGCGGAAATTATTTATGTGAACGAATGCCTATTAATAGATCTGACCAATTCGGTGCGTGCGCGTTCTGGAATTCAATGACGAAGTGCAGCAGCCAGCTATCTACTGGCCACTCTGAATGAAATACCGCGAATATCTCGCTGGTGATTCAGTTTTGCGAATACGCACGGAACGCGTCAAGATTTATTGGATTCCGGATGTTTTTATTTGGCTCATTATTTCTAGGTTTTTCTTTCGTCGGATACTAGCGCGAAACTAATGGATTCTCGATGTACGAACCACGTGACACTAACGCCGTACCACGTGGTCGTTTGACTTTGACACGCGCGACAACACATATTCCATAGTTTGAAGTCGATCGATCGATCATAGATCTTTATGCCTGATATACACGGTATGACGATTTGTACTGTATTCGGTATACGTGTAGCGTAAAAATTCGTATTATTCGTTTTCTACTGTTATTTCTCCCGGTATATGGAAATTCGAATGAATAATGGCTGGTTTTAGCCGAGGCGTAACAAGTGACGTATATTTATTTATGGCTTCTATTGACAAATAAAATCTTTGGATTTATCTTTTTCTCGTTTTTTTTTTGTTCCACGCAGTTACTCGTGACGTCAGTGAGATTGAGGTTAAATTTTTTTTTACATGGAACATTTGCCCACACGAACGTGTCAATCTTATCGCCGTTATCGTTTCCAAGTAAATTTTATTCGCGACCGACGATCGCCCTCGTCATTCGCGAATTGTAAATTTTTTTTTTCGTCATCGGTCTCGCGAAAAATTACGACCGTCATTCATCATGCCGAGCAAGTTACTGCTGACGACTGAAATTAATCGTCGTTTAAATTCTTACCGTGAAAAATTTCCGCGGACGATGACGATTTATATATACATATATGCACTGTGCTGTGCGATTACGAGACGTCTGGTAAACATAAAAACAGACCTTAAATAGACCTGCAGTCAAGTGTGAACAATGCTAATGGAGGAGAAAAAAAATTCAAACGATCACATTAACAGACGTTAATGCATTAATGGTATCATGCATTGCGTGCGTTTCCACGAGACGAATCGCTTCGCCTCAATCGTAACGAACTCTCGTTAGTCGACATTGCCGAGAGGGAAAGACGCTTCTGTTGCTGCTGCTGCTGCTGCTGCTCTTGGTCTTTCAATTAAATTCTATCCCGAGGGCATCCTCGTGGTAGGTATAGACACTCGTTAAATTTATTTTTCATATACGAAACGTCAACGAGACTAGCCGTCTACACGAAAGCGTCATTTCGTCACAGTTCTTGGTTATGCTACGTATTTCATTGGTCACGTTAACTCGGACTTTCATAATATAACAAAAAATTAGTGCCTTATACTCGGTGATTTTTTTTAAATTTATTCTTGATGTTTCAATTTATACTTAAAAAAATTTTTTTTACAATTACCTTGTATATATATATATATTTTATTGTTAACCCTGCTCCATACTCCAGCTTCCCTCTGATAATACCTATCGCTCATATCCGCACGAGGATCGATGAATATTCGGTCATAGGGAACCAAGTGATCGAAAGGCCCCCCCTCCCCCCCCCCCCTCTCTAGGTACCCGTCGACGTGTAGAAATCCCATCCGGCTTAAGCTCATATAAAAGCGCAATTAAACGGCCTCTCGTTATATAGATGAAGGTTTTTTGAAATATCGATCAGCTGTCGAAACTACGGAAATAGAGTTCCATTAATTGTACAGGAAGCAAAAAGCAATCACGCTGGTTTAATTTTCTCATTCGCTTCTACGGAGCCTTTCCCCTTATGTCCCCCCTAACGTCCGACCCCCCTCCCCCCCCCCAACGTATGACGCGAGTGAAATGGTCGTAATTAAAATAGATGTAATTACTCGACCTCGGCCGGACCCGCTTCTGGCTGGAGGCCATACGTAGGTAACTCTTTGACCTTTGAACCGCTGCACGCATCCACCGCGCACGCCTTTAAGCGACGTTGCGGTATATATATATATATATATATGCTGGACACATGAAAACGATCGAGTACCTACGGTATCTTGTACAATGGGAATATCGAATGATATTGGTATTAAAAATTGAACGTGGTAAACTCGTGAAAATTCGTGGGGTCCTTTGATTATAATAATAACAGTACAAGCTATTCGTAGACGTCACGGACTATACTATGTATATGCGTATGGTTAATTACGTTTAATAGTCACCGTATAAAACCGTATCGATTCACGGTCACTTTATCATTAAGCACCTTGAATTTTTTATACTCGCACGTGTTACTGTTATTTATAGTATTTTTTTATGAACGTCATTTTGAAAAAAAATTCTTTTTTTTTGTTACAGGTAAGTCTTTGGATCGCCCCCGCTGGATATATTTACATTATGCTTATGGAACGCCTTAAGGTCGGGTTGAAAAATTTTAGTTTATATACGTATATATATTTAAGGCTGTTATTAGCTCGTATCGGGTATAGAATTTCGTGAAGTTTGTGTATCGAAACCGTGATTTCATATGCGCGGTTATACATGGCAGTTCGTATGGATTGTGTATGTGTACACGGTAACCAGTTGGGTAATTGTCCACGGCCAAATACACACTGAGCATACAACAGTTTCGTCAGTCGAGTATAGAGATAAACATGCAAGTTCCACACGCGTTAACTCATCCAGCAGTTGTGAACTGCGCTGAGCGTTTGAACACAGATCGAAAATGGGCAAAGTAATGGCTTCTATTATGCGAAGAGACATTACGGGTGCATTCACACGGTGCATAGATACACTCGGTGTTTAGCTCCGAACGTTACCGTCATTGCGGCTCGTTAAATCGGGTCAGGCAATTTTGGGTCGTTTCGTAAAATTGCTTTCAAGAACTTTGTGAAGGGAGCCTCAAATCTATAATTTAGGGTTCGCGCTCGTCCGAGCTCGGTAATCGCGTTTCCGCTTCCGGTTAAACGAAAATTCAGCGATCGCCGGATGTGGAACTAAGAGGGATTGCGCTCGTAGTCACGTGTGAAGTCAGCTTAAACGGGAATTGTATGAAAGCACTTTCGCGTGCTGTACACGGGAAGACGTTTCTCGGGTAAACCGGAAGTTCAGCCGAAGCAACACCGACGATTTCTCTTAGTTAGACCGAGTGCAATATCGTCCTGGCTAATCGTTATTAAGTGTCCCGTTGTGAGATACCTTTAAGAAAAGTTCACATATATATATATATATATATATATATATATAGGGGAAGTCCCGTAACGCCTGACAGCATTCAGCACCGGACACTGCTGTTATCTGCCAAACTAAAAGCTATATCTATATTTCTCTTGCATGGGTTTGAACATTTTCGGTGGGCATAGTGCTAGGGGTATATACATACCCCTACAGTGTACATATGTACTAGGTGGTATAGGTACTAGCGGCAAAGTCCGTGCACGTGTTCCCAAGAATCATTTGACGTTTGAACCTTCATGAATTTGCATTCCCTTCTTATTTTTGCACGTGACCCGAGAACGACCTCCCGATAATTCTTAACGTGTGCCGATACAAGATCGAAGCAGTGCATTAAGCATTTTCTTATCGGTAAGCTCGAGCGTCGCTTTCCGAGACACAGTCGAGCGTCAAATCTCGAGACTCGTGGATGCTGAAAATTTGTCTCGATTCGTAGAGGGGGGGTGGGGGGGGGGGTCGAAGGTTCGTTGTCGCGGCGGCAGCCATTGTCGACTAACGACCTCGTAGAACCAAGAGGGGGTTTGCACTTTCATGTATAAATGCAAGGGGATTCCTTCGATTCCCTAAGGTTTTTGGCATCTGGCCAAGATCCACCATAGGCATACGTGCTATATATTCACGTTAGATACGTAGATTCTTACTCCGATAGTCAGCAATTTGGCTTTGAGGTCCTTTTGCCATCTGACAAACTATAGCCATACGTGCGTTAGAATTGAACCCACGTCAAGCGCATACGGTCGCAGCGAATTCCTTGTCAGGCGCACGTGGCAAAGTCCTTAGTGACTTTGAATTGCGTCATGAACGACGGAGGTCACGTGGTGCACGTGTACGCTGGATGCATGTAAAAAAATTAATTTGCATAAGTAAACACTGAGTAAAAAGTGCAGCTGGTTGGGTAGGGGGGGGGGGAGGAGGCGTATCCACTGTAGAAAATATACAATGACGTAGGCATCAAGGATCCGAAAGTAGACACGGTACAGTTATTGGTCAGACGTGACTATAGTCGGTCGGACGATATTTGTATTCCTGCGGAGGTGTCTCCTCTCGGAGCTCGGACCGTTACTTTCCTTATACTCGAGGCGGTTCGATGTTTTGACTTTATTACGGGATGTTCCGTATGGCACTTCGCGTCGCTATATGTATAACGTTACCCGCACGTCTGAGCTGTACCGGGATCCTACCCCTTGGGTTTGCCCGAAATCGAGTTAGCTCTCCGTGGAAGTGGTGAACGTGTTAGGACGGGTATCTGTGGCCTGCGAGCGACTTAGAGACGTTCGGAAAAAAGATATTTCAGGAGGTTCGAAGGTTGGGTTCCCTAACATCAACCCTTTTCAACTCTCGAGTAAAGGAGCCGGACTCTTGCGGTTTACTATAGTCACGGCCCCTATAACGTATTTCAGTAACTTTATATACTCCCTTACATGGCTTCTAGGTATTACTCCAGCATATACCTGCTGGAAGAGTATCTCGGGCGGAAATGGCTCTCACCGCTGGGTATCACTCGAATTCAACTTATCTCAGGAAAACGGATTTCACTTGTTTCGCTACAACTCACTTTCAATCTTCCAGCATCCGAGAATTCCGGCTAAGCCACGGGATTCGATCTAGCCGAGTTTACCAGAAAGTTATCCTAGGTCACTTCCTCAACTTCCCTTTCCGCCTTGGCACGCTACGCGTATGCTATATGGTTGGCACAGGACACACCGTATAGGTACAGCAGGCACCTACAGGTGGGTCAAAGGTCAGCCAGTGCCATCGGAGAGTGGGTAATTCACAATTAGGCAATGAATTTTTACCCTGATACTGAACCCTCCCTTTCCTTTTTTTTTCAACCCCTATCCAATTCCCTGTCACAGTCGAGCTGAAAATTCTTTATCGGGCAAGGCGCGTGAAGCCCCCCTTCCCTACCCTTCTCTGAACTGGATCATTTATCTCGTGACGTCTACGCCGAATAACTCAGCCTCCACACGTCCCTCCATTTGACGGCTGTCAAACGGCGGGTCAAGTGGAGCTGGGACGTGTATTATCGATAATTACTCCAGCGCCGAACGTGCAGCATCCGCAGTTCGAACGAATTGGACCAGCAGTCGCGGTAGAAGGATGATGGCGCTATGTACATTAAAATATATATATATATATACACACACTCGTACAATTTCGAATAGCTGATTGGCGCTTAAGCACTCTAGCAGCGATTACGTACCGGACCACAGGAACGGTGAACGTTTCTCGAGTGAGAATCGTTGAGAGGAACAGTGGTAACTGAGAGAAACATATACAGATATACAATATACGTAGTTATACAATTCGAGTTAAATTGGTAGGGAAATGAACGTAGCCCGGTAGTCACTAGGAATTATCGAGGAGCCAATTTTCCAAAATTCACTGTACCCCCTCGTATACGTATATACGTATGATCCCACGTCACCGTGGATCGTCAAACGAGTCATCGGATCATTTAATCAATTCGCGAAATTAGCTAATCATCGATCGAATATTTACCTCCGAGCGCATTATGCACACGTAGATATACCTGTTGGTAAAGTCAGTGAATATTGGCTGCGCTCGAGCGGCTTCTCGATGACATTTAGCGGCAAGACGCTCCGGGCAATTCTGCTCTGCTGATCTAACGTCGAAGGTGAGAGGCTGCCTTAATGGATATCAGCTTAATACGTCTTGCCAGAGCTATTCCGGGTACATATTATCTCTTCGGGCGACGCGATATCCTTTGCCGTCGTAGCCTTGGATCACCGGAATGAAGTTAGTCCCAGGTTGAGCCAATGGAGTTTAAACCCTTGTTAGGGTGAGATTAACGGGTACTGCATTATACGTCTGGTCCAGAATCTGGTTGATTGCGTCACGGGGCAAAAGGGTTTTCTCGAGGAGGTACAGAAAATTGGTGTAAAGGCCCGTTCACATGATTGGGTTATACCGATCGAGGACATTAATTTTTACCACGGTGATTAATCTTGTACGCGATGTCCGTAAGGTCCGAGGAATCGGGGATGATGATCTTGTTCATCTCGTTGCATTCGGTTGATGCACGCTTTTATCTTAATTATCTACGGTAATCGGACCCACCCTCGTATACCTGGTGTGATTAGAGATGTGACCCTGCGAAAATCCGGGGATGAAGTTCGGAATACGAAAATCGGGTATCGCGCTCTTCGCTTATCCTTAAACCTGTCAAGTTATGGGGGTGTGGGGATTGGGTGGATTAAAGGCTGACAAATTAACGATAGATTTAGTCATACGCTAAGGGGACATTATGCGGAAGTGATAACGGTTTCCAAAATCTTTTTGGGTCCTTCGGTTGGGTTGGGTCTTGGACTGTTTTTCATGTCGGGCTTGAATGGTCGTTTCAGTGTCGGGCTTACAGGTTACGTATTTTTGATTTTTTTTTTTGTACTTTTAGAAGCATTACATAACCGATATAGATATACGTATGTATAGTGGATATTTGTTTTTAGAATATTTTTCCATGATCCATGGATCAGATATGGGAGATAAATTAGATTTCGATCTCGTACTGTTTTTTTTTTTTTTTTTTTTTTTTGGTTGTTCTGTCCAACTTCATCCACGAAACTCGTTACTACGTGGTCCGTGGAGAATTTTAATTTTCCCCGCTAAGCGTGAAAGGCCGCTTAGAAGGATCGAAGTTTCACAAGGGAAATCTGCACGGAGGAGCGGAAAAAAGAAGTATACTTCGCCGTAAGCCAGGAGGACGGCTGTCTTTAATCCCGGTATGGAGTTCCGATAGGTCACGACCTACTCAAACCAACGCGGGTCAATCGTAGGTGAACCACGTGCAGTCGTAGACATACCAATATGAACCTAGTTCAGGCTCTAAAAGGCGAAGAAATATCAGGGCAATCGTACGTAAATCACGTGCAGCCACATACAAAACCAATATAAACCTAGTTCAAGCTCTGAAAGCACAAAGAAATTGCAGGCTGAAATTGATTGCCGCATATCCATAAAGACACGAAGGAGAAGCTTTTACGAGCTGTTTAAGGTAATCGCTCGGTCGCGAGGAGAATGTATTACGACCTCGGGGATCAAAACAGAAAATACCTAGAGACCTTAGGGGCGGGTCGGGAGGTTCCATTATATTAAGGGACGAAAGTGTTTCCGTCTTTCGATTGCCAACATTTTTCAAGCCTGGCAAAACGTAAATTGCGTCAGAGCGATGGGGCCAATTCTAGAGAGATTGACTGGCGGTGGCGAGTAACCCCACCCTGACCTCTTTTCGACCCCCTTCCTCACCACCCCATCAGGAGCGGCTACGATACCCAGGTGACTGAGGGTGATAAAAGGCCCGGAGTGGGTTACTGTATTTATTAAGGATTGGCTGGATCTGGTTTTTTTTTCTGTTTTTAACGTATCCAACCCAACGACCAATTCATCCCCATTTTACTACCCCTCTACTCGATAATACAGAAATACACGAACCAGACGTACCAACTGCTCGTCCATTATCATCGAACAAAGAATTACCCCAGGAAGTTCACGATTCGCGAACCTCCGCCAGTTCATCCTCCCCCCTTCTCTCCCACCCTTCCGCCCACTCGTGTTAACTAACGACCGAACGAATAATTTTCAGCCACCCCAAACTCCCGAAAACTTTAACGTTCGTTCGTTCTTAACGTAACGTTAAATCCCGCACGGATTTTACCCCTTCGATCGGGCTGCAGTTTTACACGCACCGATTGACCGTATAACTTTAACGAGAGATAAATACACGCACGAGTGCGCCCACGATATATATACGTACTTTACTGCGAACACTTAACGTCCTTTATAGGTTTTGCAAGTCGTCGTTCACGCCTGTTGCGTAATCGCTCCTACGCGAAGAATACGGCCGTGTGATAAAGCAGATGCGGCTGGAGGTAGAAAAGGGGTGGGGGGGGGGGGTGATAGGCCGTGCGCCTACAACGTTAACCTGCTCGTTCGGTTAAATTTTTATGGATCTTTGTATACCACGGATAGCTCCTACTCAGGCGTCGCGACGCCCTTTTCGTGCATATATAACCCCTCCCTACCCTTCCCATTACCCTCTATACCCACGTAAATTGCGTCACGTCTACCCCCGTGTCCCCATTAAGCATTACGGATCAGCGACAGGGTAACGGAGGTGTCTGGTATAAACGCGTAGGAAAACCCAAAAGCGTCTCTGACCGCTGATAAGATTACTCCGGGACGTCTTTTGCTTCGCGTCTGGAGACAACTGACGCTTCGGGTCGTTTTTATCGCGCAGTGAACATTTTGTCGAGAAAATTGGAGCGTCCGTAAAGACGACGCCGACGGATGATATTTGCGGATTACAAGAAATCTTTACTGCGTCACGGATTTATTTATCATTCTTATTATTATTTTGATTTTTTTTTCCCGGTAAGCCTTTTCCTTATCCCGCTTCGTCGCATCTATTGGTGATTTTTATGGCTGAAAATGAAGTCGAGGATGGAATCCCAACTGGACGGGGGGGGGGGGGCTCTTTTTAAACTTTGAATCAGTCGAAAATATATTATCGTGCTTGAATTCAACCCCCTCTCCCTTGCTCGCACTCCCTCTTTAATTTATGTGCAAACTGGTCCATTGAGCGTATTGTTATTTTAATTGCTCGAGCTGCAGCCCCCCCTCCCCCCTCCTCCGTAATATTGACTATTCGATTACGCTCATTTTCCCGTAACAAGGCCAAATTACTGGAGGCGAGATTTATTCGCCTACGTTGGTCTCTCCTCTCTCTCTTTTTTTTTTTTTCTTTTCCTCTTCTACCGTTTTATGCTTGTATTACCTCGGCTAATTCTGTCTCTCTCGCACTCGCACACCGCCCTCTGCTTCTCGTTAACGTAGCCTCCTGCATTTTCTCAATGCGATGACGACCAACTCGAGGACTCCTTATACCATAGAGGTTAAGACGCCCCTCGGGGGGGGGGGGGGGGGGGGGGG